>JAMPIV010003406.1:0-130000 GCA_024509875.1 Oreohelix idahoensis | reverse complement strand
AACCAAGCAAAACCAGAAGCTTTAGAAGCAAAGCTCTGGAAGTATAAATAAAAACGAGCAAAGAAGTAAGAAGATATGTCAGAAAATATTATTGGAAGTACATTGACGAATAGGCAAGAGAGGCAGAGGAAGCTGCAGCCAAAGGGAATATGCGGGATCTAAACAATGGCACAAAAAAGCAGCCGGGAAATACAGTCAATCGAATGGCCTTATTGTGACGTGTACTGGAAAAGTTTATTGTAACTTTATAACTGCTCCCTGATTTGCTAGCTAAACATGCATTATACCAACTGTCTATTTCTGCAACGTACCCTTTTGTGCCCGCCTTCTTTTCTGTAAACACGGGCTAACGCAGTGTTTACCATCTTCGTTGACCTGTCAATCATAACAGGAAACAAATCACGATTTGTTTTACTGCGTTCCACTCACGCGAGCTTATCTGTCAATCAAATAATACTTGTCAGCACGTGAGAGAGAGAGAGAGAGAGAGAGAGAGAGAGAGAGAGAGAGAGAACATACTTCTTTGAAGTTGCTCAGGGGAAATCTAAAAATCCCCAATATCCTTTGATCTGGGAACACGGGCATCCTACAAGGAAACCCGCTAGTAGAACAGAAAGTCTTTTGATGTCGGTCAAAGCTCCAGACGAGAACCTCTGAAACACCGACACGAAGTCTTTTATCTTGAAACCCCTAGCTTCTGAATATTTGGTCTCACAAAGGAGCGCGAAATAACGCATTAGAGATCAAGGGGAATTTAATAATATATATACTACTGTTTCTATAACCCAACTATCAGTCGTCACTCAGAATTTGAGAAGAATCTAGCGCGCAGCCTTAAACCATTTCATTTGGATTGTTATAAGTGATTCGTGGAGATTTAATTCTGTATTTTCTGGTAAGAGGAAAATAGTTCTGTGTTAGAAGTATTTCACGGTGATAGCATTTAAAGTTAAACACTTATACTTCACTTAGATTTTTTCTTTGCTAGTAAGGCGTATTAAATAAAATAACGCGTAGCGATTTTCATAACCAGATACTCAATTAAAATGTTAAACCACACCACCGACGCTACCTAGCTGAGACGAGACGGTAAACTGTGTTTACAATGTAGACCGACGCATCACTTAACTCTTCAGGAGAGAGAGAGAGAGAGAGAGAGAGATACAAAAAAACGGTTAACCAGACTGGACTAAGAGGCTAAACGACTGATAGTGGGAGGGAAATAAATCCTGTTTATATTTCATTTTTTAAATTATTGTTATTAATCCCAAGTGGACAGACCAGCGGTCTTTTCTTTTTCTTTTCCATTTCCATGGTGTACAAGCAGAAGATACTGTATGACTATAAATTATCCTACTGGACTTACAAAATCCAGGATACAATTTTATCAGCCAACAGTGGCGTATACCTGAAACATTATTATTATTTTCCCCAACACCTGACAGTTGTAATCCAAGTGGAGTACTAAAATATACACTGTGCAGGACTGGCACTCTGACAAAAAGTCGGCCGATAGAAAATCCATCATCATCATTTGTAACATTTGTAACAACCGGATTTTTCCATATTTTCTAGAAGTGTTCCCCTCTCTTAAAACGAATCACATTCCCGTGTGCACACATCGGAGGAACAGTGCTAGTTTTTTTTAGAACAGTGAAGACAACCCTTTATGATTTATATTATTTCCAGGATTCATCGTGGACCTTAACTTATTCGGCGTTCATCTCATTAGTTAGTGTTTGGGATTAACTGGGGCCAATTTGTGTTCTCGACAGCTGGGGGTGATACACTAATCAACAGTAAAATAGGGATTATGTTCATGGAATAAATGTACCAAGGGATACCACAAACCCAAGGGAAGAAATACAAAATAGGTAAGAGTGTGAGAGGTGGCCACATGGATGAGAGAGCGTGTGTTGATTTTATTGTTGCTGGAAATTATCTATTAATCTTTGGTGGTTTGATTTGATTCTGTTTACTTTACTTGGTCTTTTATTGTACCAATATTGTTATTCTGTAAACCTAGTGCTAACCTTCAACCTTTGGGTAAATATTTTCTTTGGGTTATTTTTCCTATACGGTGAAGGTGCACCCTTTTTCTTTATTCCCTCTATATGTAAATGCTTTTCTTGATATCTTTGGGTAACTTGATGTTGTAAAAACAGTTTTAGTGATAATAAACAAGAAAACTTAACTTTGTGTGTTGGTCAGACCCATACCCATTTATCCTTAGTTTTTTCACGTTTGTGTGTCATTGTTGTCATATATTGTTGTTGTGTGTGTAGAGTAACCTGTTCTTTTATTAGATAGGGAGGCATAGACTGTCTTATAACAAAGTACAGTTGTACGGATAGGCTGAATGAGAGAAACCTACTCACTCCAGAGACATATCTTTCCCTCAACCTACCACCTGTGAAATCTATTTCTATACATTCTCGTGTATCAGTCAACCTTTACTCTTTACTTAGACTGGGCCCAATAAACCAATTAACCTACCGTACGACACTTATCAAGGATAAGTAAGAAAAATGTGTAGTAATATAAAAGAACAAATGAAGAGATAGACGGAACATTTTGAGGAACTTCTAAATAGACCAGCTACATGTGATCTGCCAGACAACCCGCCAGCAGAAAATGTGTTACAGTTGAAAGTGAATAACTAAAGGATGAACTTAAAAGCCATAAAGCCTACGAGAATATGAAAAGTGCAGGCCCAGACGTAGAAACCTCTGCAGAGATGGTATACTAATTGCTTGGTAAAGTCTAGAATAGAGAGGGGAAAATACCAACTGGCTCTGAGGAAAGCGATCAGGTCAAGTTGCCAAAAAATGGATATTTACAGCAGGCAAGAATTGCAGGAAATAACGAGGGAGGAAACCCCAAACAGAAGACAGAGCTACATAAGAAGAGAGTAAAAGGAATAGTAGGAAATAACTATAGAGAAAAATGGCAGAAGGAACATTCAGAGTCCGGTAATGCAGAACCATAATATACATTACCAAGACGAGATCAAGTGATCATTTTCAGACTGAGAACCGGCGATTACAGACTCAGATACCATCTCTTCAACAAACTGACAATCGAACAGATGAGTGTTTATGTGGGAAGGACAAACAGATGAGTGTTTATGTGGGAAGGACAAACAGATGAGTGTTTATGTGGGAAGGACAAACAGACAGTAGAACATGTACTCCGAAACTGTCGGTTCTATGAGAGGAGAAGGGTGGCAGCGTGGCCTTCGCCAACCCAGTTGAGGGAGAAACTGTATAGTAACGAGAGAAGCCTGAGACGAACTTCCAGCTTTATATGAGAGATAGATGTGGTTATCTGAGAGCGAACGACGACGAAGAAGAAGAAATGCCAAGAGAAAAAAGATCATCCTTAACAGCTTAGAAGAAGTCAAAGGTAAACGATAGAGAAGGATCAGGCAGATTTTCGACCGCGTTTAGATCAGACAGCCACAGTGCGTATAATAGTAAACAGAGCTTAAAATTTGTAGCGATTCAGTCAGAAGATCCAGGGAGAAAGATAAAGATTGTGAGAATAAACGTGGCAAATGAAAGCTAGTTTACACTTGGAGATGCACTCTTACAAAATGTTAACTAAGATGCACTCTTTGTTAAGGCAGAATATTAATGTAATGTGTATCTTGACCACTCATAGGCTATTACCAGTTAATACACGCGGTAATATGTCTCTCTGTGGTTAATCATGTGTTTGCGCGGGTTTTCACTTATATTGAACGCGAGATATTTAATACGTCATCGGTAGTTAATGACGTAAAGCGTTCTGCACTAATTTATGCCAACGGTTAATATTCTTGGCCTTTCGTTATCTGTGGTCTTCGAGGAAAGACGTATTGAAATCAAGCTCCTGATAGATTATGGAAGTAGAGCTACAAGTGGCATGAAGTAATTATTCGAAGGCCGCCACGATTATTAAGATGTTGATTCAGGACCTAGAGAGAGGGTCGTAAGATATTTAAAGTATTCAATATATATAATTCTAACTCTACATTCGACTGACCCACATTACTTGGGTGGATCTCACCTTTAGTACAGCGGCCAGGAATGTATGATGAGACGTGACTGTTTGAAGGACAGGACTATAACATGTATGCCTTACATAATATGCCATGCCAATTTCCATGATGTCGTTTACTTCAACCATTATTAAATATCAACTATATTTTGTGGACCTTCCACCTCACGGCTTGGATTCGTCACGATTGATGTCATGTTCGTTTTATCCGTCTCCATTCGTGTTGTTGGTACGATGCATGCACTGTCATTGAACTTTATAACATACTCAACTAATTACTGCCAGTAGAGAATATCACCCGTAACACTCTTACAAAATGTTAACTAAGATGCACTCTTACAAAATGTTACCTAAGGTGCACTCTTACAAAATGTTAACTAAGATGCACTCTTACAAAATGTTAACTTACACCAGTGTTTTTCAAAGGGGGCGGTACCGCCCCTGAGGGCGTTTTCAAGATTTCTAGAGGCGTTCTGATGGGTCGCAACGATTGGGGGTCGCTACTTCCATTCAGGGGGGCGTTGGGTACATTTTTACATGAATCAATATGAAACAATTACAAAAGATATTCCCCTTCGCATAGCTTGTAACACGATAGTTTTTATTTGCCCTGCGTACCATGGAGTGTTTCAAGGATTCCAAACGCAAATTTTTAGTACCTGGGATGTTACCATTGTCAGGAGACAGTAGGCGGAGATTTATGTCCCTTCAACACTCGAAACATTTGTTAGCCTCTCGACACACTCAAGCTAACCTTCTCTCTCCACTCTCGACACATATTTTCTTCTGGAAACACATTCCCGTTAAACATTGATTAGCCCGTGAACACATCACAGCCCCTTCCCTACTCTGTCCGTAAATACCTTCTCGCAACATGGACAGTTGTGGCTTAGTTTTAATGCATCTTTGGATGTTTCGAGTGTAGAGAATTAAACTCAGTCAGTTTTGAGGCTTGACGAGGTGTGGATGTATGTGCAGTGATATTATACTAAAATTTTCAGCATGTCAGCAGTAAAGAGAAAGTGTCGACATATTCAGTTGAATATTTGAAATTCGGTTTTGTACCTTCGGCCGTACATGAACAATTACCAATGTGTTTGCTGTGCCAGCAAGTGTTTTCTAACGAAGCAATGAAACCGTCACGGCTTAACGAGCATTTTACCAAGTTGGCAAAGATATTTCTTACTTCCAGGATTTAAAACAAAAGGTTTGAAAGCCACAACACTGTCACTAATATGTTTAAAAAAATGTATAATCACAATGATAAAGGTCTCATTGTATCTTAAAAAATTGCACACATGATTGCGAAATGTGGTAAACCTCACAACATTGGAGACAATTTAATTTTACCAGCTGTAAGGGAGGTAATTAGCACAATGATGGAAAGAAATCCAAGTGACATCATTTCTTCTATTCCATTGAGCAATGATACTGTTTCAAGAAGAATAGATGAGATGGCAAGCGATGTTGAAAATCAGCTGTGTACTGATTTGCAGTCTACTGAATTGTCACTACAGTTGGATGAAAGCGTCGTGCGTGACAACGAAGCTTTGCTGCTCGCATATGTGAGATACATAAAGAATTAAAATATCATAGAGAATATGTTATTTGCAAAACTACTGACAGCAGATACAAAGGGGTTATTAATCTTTGAAACCCTTGAAAAATTTTTGTTAGAAAAAAAAAATTCCTGTTTCCAATGTCATCGCATGTGCGACAGACGGAGCACCAGCTATGGTTGGTCGTCATCGTGGGTTTCTGGCCTACTTAAAAAATGTGGCACCAGGTTGTTTTAACAATTCATTGTGTTATTCATCGACAACATTTAGTCGCCAAGCATCTTAGTGACAGACTCCACAAATCAATGAACTGTGTTATCAGTGTTATTAACAAAATTAAGGCGCATTCGTTGAACGATAGATTATTTCGTAAACTTTGTTGTGATAATGGTGAAGAGTTTGAACGTCTTCTCCTATACACGGAAGTACGATGGGTTTCCAAAGGTAACTGTTTAAAAAGATTGTGGGCATTATTTGATACTGTTGTAGAGTTTTTGGATTCAATCAAAGAAGAATTTAGCATCGAAAGAGAAGTATTGCGAAACGATGTGGCCTATCTTTCAGATATATTTGAAAAGTTAAATGAGGTCTTAAGCTACAAGGAAATGAGATCAGTCTGGTTAAAGTGAAAGGAATTATCATGGGGTTTATCAATAAATTGACATTATATAAAAATAATCTTAGTCGCCGAGAACTTTCTCATTTTCCATGTTTACTGCAGTTAGGTGGGGACAAGCTTAAAGATTCAGATTTAGAGGTTTATTGCACTCATTTGGACGCTATTAAAAATGATATGAGCATACGATTTAAAGACTTGCAAGAACTAATAATACCGGATTGGGTGATTAATCCGTTTGAATCAGATGTGGAACAAGTTAGCCAACATTTACTTACTTACTTACTTAGTCGTTCCTCTTCTACCGTGAGGTGTAGAGGTTTGGAAGAGAGAGCGCCAGACTATCCTATCGGCTGTCTTCTTCCTGGCCTGGTTCCATTCTAGTCCTCGGTCCTTCAAAGATTGTCTAATATTGTCCTCCCAGCGAACTCTGGGTCGTCCTGGAGGTCTGGATCCCTGGCTCTTTGTTTCCCATGCTTGTCGTGGTAGCCGAGCTTCTCCCATTCTGCAGACATGGCCAAACCATCTTAGTTGGGACTGTTCTATTTGGGTCTGCAGCGGGTGGGATTTTAGGCCTTGACGTATCGTCTGGTTGCGGACCATGTCTCTTCTTGTTACTTCAACCACCTTCCTCAGATACCTCATTTCTGAGGTTTGGATCTGGCTTTTGTGGGTTGTAGTCATTGCCCATGACTCGCATCCATATGTCAAGACTGGGACATAGGTGGAGCGGTATACAGCTGATAAGGTTGATAATGTTGGATTTTTATTCCCGTTAATGATATCCACCAAAAGATAGATATAAGTGGATGGAAGCAGACATCATCATCATCATCAGTTGATAAGATCTCTATGGTGTTGTTTGCTCCACTGTAGTGTATGGAATGTCAACTTGACCTACGCAGTGGTGTGTAGACATGGATTGAGTGTACAATGTGCGAATGATGATAAGGGTTCGTGTTGTTGACAAATGTTCTTTTCTCACACTCATGTATGACTGGAAGTCATCGACACCAACGACTGTGTACCTTTTCTAAAGTTTAATTGGACGTACACACTCGACAGCACAGATAGTGACAAATCACAGGTTGGCATAATACATCATAGTACAGTGGATAAATGGTCTTGCAATGTTATGTTACATGGGCACTCATGTAGATTAATATTATAATGGACTGTCAGTAGCCAAGCCCTCAGCATCGCCCATACATATAAATCATCTGACTTCACTGACTGAGCACGTCAGCTTATAAACAATATTTCAGATGGCTTCTAAACCTAATCTCGTTTAGCGACGATTCTCCCACATAATGTTCAGCACATATTTTTTTCATATAATAATATTGAACCGCTAATAACGGGTTCTCATGTGTAGCAGTGATCTCTGGACTAAACAAGCGATAATACGGGCATCCCCTTTCTCTTCTTGAAAGTCGCTACATGTTTTGGTTCCAAGATGGCTTCACTCGTGAACTGTCACTCACGTTTGGATGCAGATAATGAATCTGTCCTAAAGTTAGTCATTCATAAAACATTGCATTGCTCTGTAGATTTGATCATGAACAATTGACTGCATTCTACAGAATATAGTGCTGCTAGGAATCGAAGTCGTTTTTCATCGAGTCAAATATATTCTCTTAGACATTCAAATCGTAACTATCGAAAATGGTGGCTTCGATCGAGAGTTCATAAGAGTGTCTTTGATTACCTTGGTAGAGGAAATATGGAACTGCCATTCCTTGGCAATATGAATAAACACTGGGGTAAAGCATACACGATAGGTCTAGACGACTATCACTTTCCCCACAAATACTGAGATCACTTTTTTCCCGGCGACAGGCCGACATAGGAAACACACAGTCCCTATCAGGACGAAGCCAAATCACACCACACTCTAGCGACACATCCGCCGAATAGCCTTTGACCTCTCTAGAGACAACAGAACATATAGTTCGACTTAGATATGTAAAGATATACAGATATAAGACAGACTCGTCCTACTCAGACAAACAATACACATAAATTCAGGCCATAGATATTCTGAAGCAAGAACAATCTATTATTACCCAAACAACGAATAAATCGCAGTAAAATGGATTTATCCGCGGAGTTTGATCGAAGAGATGGCACAACTTTCAAGGGAAGTAACTCAATAATGACTTTCCCTTAAGCACAAAAAAAATTACCTATGTATAATATTGTAAGATATCAAAGACTGCACGTAACAGTCTTACCACACCTCCCGGGAAAAAAAAAATGGAACTTTTTTTTTTTTGAAATACATCTAGGAGCAACGTACAATAGGCTCACAACGCATGATAATGCGCAGATGAAAATATCAGGAATACCTATAACGCCTAATATGAGGCTAAGTCGACTTATGGAGCGACTGGTGAGAATGTGTCTCATAAACTGAGAGAAATTATTTCTCTACAAGTATATTTTTCCAGGAAGGTGTCATCAAAGTATAATACAATTCTGGCAATTACACAATGCCTAAAAAATTCATATCATCATTTCGTATTAGATATCTTAAATTTATGATTTATGAAGAAAAAATCATCAAAGCACAGCGGTGAATAAACATCCATGAACCGCTATGTAGTGATACAATCATTATATTATTAAATTACAAATGTGTATCTATCATGATATAGAAAAGGAACTACTATAGAACTAGACATATCAAGAAGTCTAAGCCCTAATAGTTATGTGGAATCATGTGGGCATCTTGACAGAATGTCTGCCATCACATTATCTGATCCACGAATAGCTCGCACAGAGAAATGAAAAGGTTGAAGAGCAATTGCATATCGAGTAGACCTCGAGCTCTTCAAATTCTTACTCTGTATAGCAGTAAGAGCTTTTTGGTCGGTTTCTACTATGAAATGTGCGCCTAGAAGGAATCTCTGTAGTTTGAGGATCGACCAAACCATAGCTAATAGCTCACGGTCTAAAACCGAATAATTCCTTTCTGCCGCATTAAGTTTTCTGGAAATATACATTACAGGATGCAGAGTTCCAGAGTACTCTTGCATTAGTGCCGCTCCAATCCCAGTGGATGAAGCGTCACTACGAAGAACGACTGTCTTATCTTTAGTGGGTAGCACTAAAATAGGTGGTGTTGAAAACAATGTTTTAATCTTATCCAGAGAGCATTGGCATTCCTGAGACCAGTGGACCACATTAGGCGAACCTTTCTTTAGAAGTGTTGAGAGAGGTGCCATGATAGAGGATAGATTCTGAATGAATCTGCCATAAAATTGAATAAGACCTAACAGACTTCTCACCTGTTTTTTTAGTCTTAGGGATTGAGATGTTAAGTATCTTACTAGTATTATGGTCCTCTGTCTTTAGGAAACCATGACCAACTCGGTGGCCTAGGAAAGAAATTTCGCTAAAACCAATATAGGCTTTAGAGGGTTTCGCTGTCAGGTTGTGCTCACGCAAAGTAGACAGCAATTCATCTAACCCTGAATAGTGATCTTCCCAAGTATCGCTGAAAAGACAGATGTCGTCTAGATATGCAATGACATCTGACCGATAAGATAGGATTCGGCGCATCATGCGTACGAACGTAGCTGGTGCGTTCATAAGACCGAAAGGCATAAAATTCCATTGGAACAAACCTCTAGGTGTTGAAAAAAGCCGTGAGAGGTTTGGCGCGTTCAGATAAAGGAACTTGCCAATATCCTTTAGACAAATCAAGTTTAGTGAAAAAAATGAGATTTGGAGAGTCGAGTAAGTAGCTCTTCCAGTAAAGGCATAGGTTCGGCATCGAACTTCGTTACTTGATTCAATTTTCGATAGTCAACGCAAAGACGTATGTTATTGTCTTTTTTACGCACAATAACCATCGGCGAAGAATATGCAGAGGTGGATGGTTCGATTATTTTCAAATCTATCATCTCATCCAACTCTTTCTCGACCTGTGCTTGAAAATGTATAGGTATAGGATAAGGTCTAACCCTAATAGGAGTATGGTCAGTTAGAACAATGTCATGTTGAATGACATTCGTTTGTCCAGGGATGTCAGTGAGTACATCCTGAAATGTTTGCAACATAGTTGAAACTTGTCGCTGTTCTCCTAGAGACAAATCAGGAGAGACAGTAACGTTCTTCCATGATTCACTGGAATGAAGTGGGATCATTGGAAGAGGAAGATTTACATCTGAAAAACTTGTTTCCTCATCCTGTATCACGGACAGTGATGAGTAATGACCATGTTGTACTGGAGAATTGTCCGTTGCTTGGAAAATGGGTTGCAAATAATCCGGACGTTCATGGAATTCAGTAAGCATATTGATGTGGAAGGTTTTATGCTTCCCATCAATATCGACAATATAGTCGACATCGGAAATTTTCGATATTATATCGTACGGACCTTTCCAAGAAATAAGTAATCTGTTTTCCCTACAAGGTAGTAATACAAATGCTTTGTCACCAGGACAAAGTTGTCGTAAGCATCTCTTCTTATTGGCAAATTGCCTTGCCTTCTGTTTCGCAAATTCAGAAGAAGAAGTTGCTAATTTGCATGCTTCGATAATTTTTTGTCTCAACGCGATGACATATTCGTAGGATGACTTTGTGTCATCGTCAATATTGTCAGATGTTATGAGATCGTGAAGCAACGACATAGGGCCACGCGGACGCGCGCCAAAGACGAGTTCAAAGGGAGAAAATCCCGTATGTTCATTGGGTACCTCTCTGTAAGCGAAGAGGGCCGCAGGTAAAACTCTGTCCCAGTCTTGAGGATGATCCTCAGTTATCTTCCCCAGTAAGTTTTTAAGTGTTCTATTAAGGCGTTCGACCATACCATTAGACATTGGATGGTAGATACTACTTAAAGATCTATCTATCTGCAGGGTAGACATTACTTGAGACATGGTATCTGATATTAGTTGGGTGCCATGGTCTGACAATATCTCTCCGGGGAACCCCAGACGAGAAAATATAAGCCAAAGAGCATCTGCAATATCAGCAGTAGTAATGCTCTTCAGAGGAATAGCCTCTGGCCAACGTGTGCACATATCAACACACGTCAAGATAAACTGATGTCCTCTGGCAGACTTGATCTTAAATGGACCAATAATGTCTATAGCCATTTTTTGGAACGGCCGAATAGGAATGTCCGCCGCCTGAATGGGTGCAGCATGCCGTGGACCTTTGGATTTAACTTCCTGACATACTTTACAAGATCGACAATAAATACGTATGTCCTTGTTTACCAATGGCCAAAAGAAAGCCGCAAGGACTCTTGACTTAGTACGGGAAAAACCCATGTGTCCAGCACACTGAGAGTCGTGAGCGTGCTGCAAAATTTTAACTCTCAAATTCTTGGGAACCAGGATTTGAGAATGACTTGACGTAATGGAGTCTTGAACCATACGTACAAGTACGCCATTCTTCTTTGTAATCCACGATTTGCGACTTGTGTCTTTATTCGGATCACCTTTAGTTGCAAGAATGAAGAATTTCTTCAGAGTGGGATCATCTTCTTGCTGTTTTATAAACGAGTCACGAGAAATTACCAAGGGATTATCTTTGTTATGCACTTCATTATCTTCAATAGATGAAGTTTGAGGCACATTAAGAGCCTGAGCTCTAGTGACTACAGCGTTAGCAATCTGCATGTTTTGCCTTTCCCACGTGGAAATTTGTTGCGGAGTGCATTCCTTGACTCCATGAATGCGACCGATGATGAGGTCAGCGATCGGATTCGGAAGAAGACATGCGTGTACATCTCCTGTAAAGAAAGGAGTAGCAATCCTAATGATAGCAGTAGAGTTTTTCTCTAATGTGCCGCCAAATGTTACACATTTGACTACTTGTCCAGTGGCACGGGAAGGATCTACGAGTGACTGCCTAACACCAATTGTGGTGCATCCAGAATCAAATAGCACAGAGACTGGATTGTTATTCACTAAACCCTTATGTAAGACAAGAGAACCTCTTCCATCATGCGCGACTGATGCCGGAAGAGCAGGAAGAGGATGGCCACAGCTTAAAGTAGACACTGTGGTTGGCTCAAATAACGTTTTGCATTGGGGGCACTGAGATGCTCTCCCAAAATCAAAAGCGGCACATGCCATATTACTAGCATCATTATTATCTTTACTCTGTTTATAGGCTTCATGGGACTCTTGTTGTACAGAGTTTGCCTGAAAATGTGGTTTATGTCTTTTGTTTTGAGATCTACCTCGGTTATTATCACCTCTGTAGTTATTGTTACCTCTATTGTAACCCCTATTTGGGTTTGAGTCATAGTTCCCTTGGTTACCATTATCATATTCATTATAATGAGTATCTCTGTAATTATGATCTTGTTGACTCCAAGACGGATAACCCTGATAGTTTCTATAATTACTTCCTCTACGGAAATTCCTATAATTATGACCACCCCTGTGTCGAGAGCTATCAGGTCGTCTCCAGTTCTTTGAAGAAGAACCCTGAAATGATTGGTTACCTTGGTTTTGATAACTATTATGGTTACCTTTTTTATCAAATCTGTTTTGAGGTCCCTGAAATCTGTGTGAATAATTGGGATTGTATGGTGTTGCTGAAGCAACTGGCATACTCTCCTTAATCTTAGTGTTGCCAAAAGTCACGTCGGGGTGTGCAGTGACATATTGGGAACAATATTCTTCCATTTCTTTTAGAGATTTGGGTTTACGCTCATGTATAAATTCAAGGAAAGGTTTGTTCACACATGACATAATCGTATCTCTGAGCAACAAATCCATAAGTCCTTCATACGTTTTTTCTGTTTTGGAAAGCTCAATCCAACGATCAACTGTGAGACGTGCCTTTGCAGTGAATTCTGAGAATTCTACACCCGTCTCAGGTACCATCGTCTTAAATAAAAGGCGATAGCCTTCCTCACTTAGCTGATATTTTTTTATCAAAGCCGCCCTAATGACATCATAATTATCCTTATCTGCTTCTCCTACAAGGCATAATCTAGTCAAAGATTCACCTATCAAGTTTTCTGATAATTGATTAGCGTATTGTGATTTATCCACATTATGTGTACGACAAGAACGTTCAAATCTATCCAGCCAGAATGTAATATCGTCACTGGACTGATTGAACGGTGGAACCTTAACCTTGTAAGTAGAAGGTTTACCATTACCACTAGATGCCTGATTAACATTACTCATTCTTGTCAATCTCAATTTCTCCAACTCAAATTCATGTTCTCTTATTGCTTTTTTCTCTTCAGCATCTAATCTTTTTTGTTCAGCCTCCCTGTCTAATCTTTTTTGTTCAGCTTCCCTGTCCAATCTTTTTTGTTCAGCTTCACTGTCTAATCTTTTTTGTTCAGCCGCAGCTTCTCTTTCTAATTTTTTTTTGTTCAGCTTCAAATCTCCTTTCCTCCATCTGCATCTGCAATTTCTTTTGTTCAGCAGCAGCCTCAGCTTCTCTTTCTAATCTTTTCTCTTCCGCCATAGCTTTTCTTTCTTCTGCAGCTAATCTTTTCTCTTCTGCCATAGCTCTTCTCTCTTCTGCAGCTAATGCTTTGTCATATTGAGCAACTGCCCATTGTTCTAATTGTTGACCAGTTTTATCAAGGGCTTTCCCTTGTATAATGAAGTATTCTAATGTAGACATGGTGTCTAACAATAATACTAATCACCTGAAATAATAATAATACCACAAGTTCTCAATGACTTGATTAATCAGTATACTATCCCAATATCTGTGGGTCACAAGCCTTTAATAAGGTCTTGTATAATAGTAATAATAATCAGGTACTGGTTTATACCATAATCCAAGTGCAGTGCACAGGCAATTGTGTCTTATGAAATATACCTATATAAAACATATGTCAACCAACAGAATACATAAAGTACAAATAGGACTGACAATACAAGAACGTTTGCAGAAATCAAAATAAATCAAATAGGGAAATCAATGAAAATAATCACTGAATCTGCAAAGAATAACAACACAAATGACGTCACAATATATGAATATAAATTGTGAATAGAACTGAAAGATAGAAAAGAGTAGACCAACAAATTACAAACAACTCAAAACAAAACTAAAGAACAAAGAAATATTACAAAAATAACAATAATTACAGTCTTCACAGCTAACACAAAAGCAACAGTTGTCGCAGCAAATTTTCAATCAAGAAAATTGCACCTATAGAAAACGCCCACAACGGACCCTCTATGACGTGGGATATTCTGTTGTGAGGACGCCGCCCAACCTTAAACACAACCCGCTGACATAGAAACTAACATACTATACAAACAAATAACATGTAAACATAAATATATATAAATTATGTGTATGATAGTATGTGTTGCAAAATAGGCTCAGTTTTACAGTAATGGCAAAGTTATTTTTATGAACATAAACAAACTGCCACTTTATTCAATTAAACATTCTGGCCTTAAATATTAAAGTTCATATATGGAAAACAAGAAGATCCATCGATGAAAATAGGACTTCTTAGTACACAAATACTGTCTTCCTGTTAACATTGACAAGAATTGATCCAACTGTTCTGTGAAACTCTGTAATGTCTAATGTAAAACTGTCAACAACGCTGGCCTACATACTGCATTCACTTGACAGGTCACGTGACGAAGTGTTGACAAAGAGCAAACCAATACTGCAAGTGTGTCGTATCAGCCACAGGAAACGGTCTGGTATCGGTAATCTGTTGACTTCTGAACTTCTGCGAGGTCAAACCCAGAAAGCTGGTCCACCAGTTGATAAGGTTGATAATGTTGGATTTTTATTCCCGTTAATGATATCCACCAAAAGATAGATATAAGTGGATGGAAGCAGACATCATCATCATCATCAGTTGATAAGATCTCTATGGTGTTGTTTGCTCCACTGTAGTGTATGGAATGTCAACTTGACCTACGCAGTGGTGTGTAGACATGGATTGAGTGTACAATGTGCGAATGATGATAAGGGTTCGTGTTGTTGACAAATGTTCTTTTCTCACACTCATGTATGACTGGAAGTCATCGACACCAACGACTGTGTACCTTTTCTAAAGTTTAATTGGACGTACACACTCGACAGCACAGATAGTGACAAATCACAGGTTGGCATAATACATCATAGTACAGTGGATAAATGGTCCTGCAATGTTATGTTACATGGGCACTCATGTAGATTAATATTATAATGGACTGTCAGTAGCCAAGCCCTCAGCATCGCCCATACATATAAATCATCTGACTTCACTGACTGAGCACGTCAGCTTATAAACAATATTTCAGATGGCTTCTAAACCTAATCTCGTTTAGCGACGATTCTCCCACATAATGTTCAGCACATATTTTTTTCATATAATAATATTGAACCGCTAATAACGGGTTCTCATGTGTAGCAGTGATCTCTGGACTAAACAAGCGATAATACGGGCATCCCCTTTCTCTTCTTGAAAGTCGCTACATGTTTTGGTTCCAAGATGGCTTCACTCGTGAACTGTCACTCACGTTTGGATGCAGATAATGAATCTGTCCTAAAGTTAGTCATTCATAAAACATTGCATTGCTCTGTAGATTTGATCATGAACAATTGACTGCATTCTACAGAATATAGTGCTGCTAGGAATCGAAGTCGTTTTCATCGAGTCAAATATATTCTCTTAGACATTCAAATCGTAACTATCGAAAATGGTGGCTTCGATCGAGAGTTCATAAGAGTGTCTTTGATTACCTTGGTAGAGGAAATATGGAACTGCCATTCCTTGGCAATATGAATAAACACTGGGGTAAAGCATACACGATAGGTCTAGACGACTATCACTTTCCCCACAAATACTGAGATCACTTTTTCCCGGCGACAGGCCGACATAGGAAAACACACAGTCCCTATCAGGACGAAGCCAAATCACACCACACTCTAGCGACACATCCGCCGAATAGCCTTTGACCTCTCTAGAGACAACAGAACATATAGTTCGACTTAGATATGTAAAGATATACAGATATAAGACAGACTCGTCCTACTCAGACAAACAATACACATAAATTCAGGCCATAGATATTCTGAAGCAGGAACAATCTATTATTACCCAAACAACGAATAAATCGCAGTAAAATGGATTTATCCGCGGAGTTTGATCGAAGAGATGGCACAACTTTCAAGGGAAGTAACTCAATAATGACTTTCCCTTAAGCACAAAAAAATTACCTATGTATAATATTGTAAGATATCAAAGACTGCACGTAACACAGCCATCTTCGTTTTCTTACCAACCTCTTTCTTGCTGAGGAATCCACGATTTATGGCGTGATAAAGTCTCCCAGCCGCTGCTTTTCGAGTGGCCAACTCTTCTTTGATGCCCCCCTTTCGGTCTATAATAGCTCCGAGATATTTAAAGTGGTCGACCTGCTCCAGGACCTGTTCTCCCAACTTAATCTGATGTTTTCTTTCTTCTCGTGATATCGCCATGGATTTTGTTTTAGAGCTGCTTATGACCATCCCTCTCTTCTCCAGCTCTTCCTTCCAGACTTGCAGGTTGGATTGGAGATGTGTCTCTGATTTAGCAATCAGGACAACATCATCAGCAAATGCTAGCTCTGAAATACAGACCTGTCTCATCTTCCAGTACCCCACTGAATACTTTCTTGTTCTCTCCTTACATGCCTTGATGACATCATCCATGAGGAGTATGAAAAGATAAGGTGACAGGATATCGCCTTGTCTTACACCAGTGGTGGTCCTGAACTCTTCTGACTTATAGTTTGCTGTCCTCACATAATTTCTGCAAGACTTGTAGAAGCTCTGTATAGCATGAATCAGAGGTGCTGGAATGTTCTTCCTTGCCAAACAGTCCCAAAGTTTGCTCCAGGGGACCCTGTCAAACGCCTTTTCCAGATCTATGAAACAAAGATGGATCTCACTCTTGTACTCAAGGGCCTTTTCACTCAGCTGCCTGAGTGTGAAGATTAGGTCTTGAGTACTTCGGTTTGCTCGGAATCCGCACTGGGCTTCATCCAATTGTGGCTCAGCTAGGCATCGGAGTCTCTGCTCTAGGATTCTAGAGTAGATTTTACCAGGGACACTGAGAAGGGATATGCCTCTGTGCTTTCCACATTGTCGATTGTCACCCTTTTTGAAAATCGGTGTTATAATGGCAATCTCCCAATCCTTTGGTATGGCCTTGTTGCACCATGCTGCCTGTAGGACCCTTAGGAGTAATAGGTCGCCTGATGCTCCCATGTGCTTAACCATTTATGGTGTTATACCATCATGCCCTGCTGCTTTGCCCATCTTGATTTTCTCCAGTGCTGCCTTCAGTTCTTCCATCTTTATGTCATCTTCATCACCATTTGTATCCTCTTCTGTGCTAGTGGTTATCATTTCTGATGCTCTACCTTGCTCACCATCAAGGAGTTCTGAGAAATATTCTTTCCATCTTTCCATTACTTCCTTCGGGGCAGTAAGCAATTTGCCTTGCTTGTCCTTTATAAATTTAAGAGGGCATTGTTTTTCCTTCCTCATGTTCTTTAGGGTCTTATAGAACAATTTCTGGTTTTCTTGCGCATCCTTTTCTAGCTTTTCTCCAAATTCTTCCCAGGACTTCTGTTTTGCTGCTAGCACCTTGTTCTTTGCTTCTGTTCTGAGTATCACATATTCTCTATATTTCTCTATTTGTCCTGCTGTGTTTTTAGCTCCTAAATATTGTTTCCATGCCATTTTCTTCTCTCTTATTTTCTCTTTGACTTCCTCTGTCCACCAAGGTGTCCTCTTTCTCTTGTTCCCAAGTCGGACTTCACCACATGCTTCTGCAGCAGCTGTCTTTATGATGTCCTTGAATTTAAGCCACAGGGTTTCCTAGTCATCAGGTTGTTCTTCTGTGTTGTCAACATTTACAAGAAGAATTAATTGAACTACAAAATGACTTCGAGGCAAAAGCACGATTCAGTCACACACATTACGAAAATTTTTGGATCCAGCAGATACTTGCGTATCCCGTTCTTTGGCGTGAAACTAAATTGCTAATTACAGCATTCCCAACGTCGTATTTGGTGGAGAAGGGGTTCAGTGCAGTAGTGTTGCTACTACAAAAGCAACGAAACCGACTGCAGATTTGTAACAGGAGATTTGAGACTTCTTTTAACAAACTTGGAACCAAATATTTCAAAACTGGCTGAGTCACACCAAGCGCAAGGATCTCATTAAGCTTCATTAGTAAGTGAATTTTTATATAATTATATCATTATTATCAACTAATAATTTTTCCAATTTTTTTCATGTTTAAAGTGGTTACATAAGGAGAGGCTTAAATATTCATATTTGAAGATATATATGCAGTCATTTAGGCGTTATTAAAATGATATGATTATGATAGTTATAGAGTTGTAAGAACTAATTTTATATCATTTGCTCTGCCAATTTGTAATTCAAGGATAATGAACTTGTGGTGTATATAATTCCGTACTTAAACTCATATTTAATGTAACTATGCTTTTATAAATTTGCTTTCTCTGTTTCTTTATATTATAAGAAAAGATAACTCATTAACTGCATTGCTTTTTTAAAAGTATGGTGGAATATATGTATATGTGGGTGGGTGGGTGGGTGTGTGTGGGTGGGTATGGGTGTGTGTTTGTTGGTGGGTGTGTGTGGGTGTGTGTGTGTGCGTGTGCGCGCGCGCGCGCGTGCAAAAAGAGCAAGGGGGTGTTAAAAGGGTGGGGAGCATTTTAAAATATTAGTTGTTAAAATGGAGCGTTGCTGCTATCAGGGTTGAGAAACACTGACTTACACAAACATCTTAGCAGCAACATGGACACACTTTAAGGAACGAACATCGGTGTCTAAATAAGAATACGGAAGGCAAAGGGGGCTTTCGTTGCAAAGTGAAGGCATCAAAGTAAGAGCAGCTTTTATGAATGACGGTTTGATTGTTAAACATAAGTTTTTTAAAAATGTCACAACTTTCGCTTAATCCTAGACTTTAAGTCAGAAGCAGTCAAACAGAAACAAAAAATACAATCAATATAGCAATAGTTGCCGATTTCGCTCACACAAACAAACAAACAAACACAAAACCGTGACACCCCAAAGTTTTTAAAAGATATGAAAAGGTATAGTTGAACAATGATATTGTCCAGGCACGACAACAATATTTAACGAACACTCTAACAGCAGCACGAACCCTGCGTTGATAGCAGATATCCTAACACCAGCAGATTAGCTGGCTAAAATGTGCTGAGCGAATTGAAACAAACAGAGACAATTGAAAACATCTGGGTAACGATATATTTGGCCACAGCTATCTTTTCGTGACCCGTTCTCTCCACTTCGACACTGTTGGCGACATCACTTTCTCTCTTTACTGTTTTAAATTTCTCATAATTTATTCCTCGTGATTTCCATATCTATTATTATATGTTTATATTCTTATTATAGGCATGATGTAGTTTTGATGAGGCTGAGACAGAATGGGACTACTGCTTCTTCTTCAAGCATGTCGTACAAGGCGACTAATATGAGGCTGGCCACCTGATCGTGTAAAAAGCCCTGCTACAGAGACCATTGCCGCAAGGGCATGTGAATGATTGAGGCTGGCTTCCTGCAAGGGTGACCAGCTACAGTGGTAGCTTTATGCTTCATAAAAAAAGGTAAATGTAGTCCCCCTACTGCCGTAGTGGGGTGAAGTGTTAGAGACTTCACTGTACTAGATCCAGCATCGAGAGATGGGATGACCAGTTCTCTTCTTCGCTGCCTGTTCCTATGCTCGATACGGAGCGAAAGGGAAAGTTGAGACGTTGATTCTTATACGTTTTTAAAAAAATAAAATTTTGCATCGTTTTGGCGTGGCGAGACCCAATCAACCTAGACACAGGGTCCGTTGGTTATATTAGTCTGGATGTCAAAAGACCATGGCGTCTGATTATTTTTAAAACCAATTATTATTTTACGAGTACTACCTGTCGTATATAAATGTTTGTACTTGTAATGTAACGCTTTACTACGAGGGGCGTTCAGAAAGTAATGCACCACATCGTTTTTCTCAGGGGCTTTTATTA
Organism: Oreohelix idahoensis; assembly: GCA_024509875.1. NCBI lineage: Eukaryota > Metazoa > Mollusca > Gastropoda > Stylommatophora > Oreohelicidae > Oreohelix > Oreohelix idahoensis. The sequence goes on along the minus strand of JAMPIV010003406.1, from coordinate 109,772 downwards.
AAAAAGCATGAAATTTATACACAATATACATGGATATGTCATGTAAACATCGGTATTATTCAACATAATCCCCATAAACTTGTACGGCTTTATGCCAGCGCGAAACAAGTGCATGTATTCCTAGCCCGTACCAGATTTTCTCTTGATCATGTAGCCATTTCTTCGCTGCATGAATCACTCCTTCATCATCTTCAAACCTTGTCCCACGGAGTGCATCTTTAAGTGGACCAAATAGATGAAAATCAGAGGGTGCCAAATCTAGACTATAGTCCAACCCAATTTGGTGATTGCTTCCCTTGTTGCCAGACTTGTGTGAGGGCGCGCATTGTTGTGAAGGAGAAGCAGGTCTGCTGGATTCTTGTGCGGCCGAACTCTGCGAAAACGTTGATTGAGTTTTTTCAGTGTCTTAATGTAAGCTTGCGAATTGATTGTCTCTCCTCTTGGCATAACGTCCACAAGAATAACTCCTTCAATGTCCCAAAAGACAGTGATCATGACCTTTCCAGCTGAAGGAATTGTCTTGAATTTCTTTCTTCTTGGTGATTGCGGATGATGCCACTCCATTGACTGTCTTTTAGTCTCAGGTTCAAAATGATGTGCTCAGGTTTCGTCACCTGTAACGATCTTAGCCAAAAAGTTCTCTCCATCAGCATTGAAACGCTCCAACAATTCAGAAGAAATTGCTTTCCTTTGCAATCGGTGGTCATTTGTGAGACTTCGAGCAACACATCTTGCGCAAACCTTAGAAAATCCGAGAGTTTTTATAACTGCATTTGCACTACCAATACTGACTGACAGCTGTAAGGTCAATTGTTGAGTAGTGATTCGCCTATCAGTAAGAATAATGCCCTCAGCGCATTTCAATATTTCTGCGTTGGTGGCTGTGGCAGGACGTCCACAGCGCGGCCGATCAAGCAGCTCCGTATCTCCACTTCCTGATTCTTTGATTCTCTGAACCCAGCGACTGACTGTTCTCCTGTCGACTGCAAAACTTCCATACACATCACATAGACGCTTGTGAATATTCACAACAGTTTCCTTCTCTGCAACGAGAAATTCTATCATAATTCGCTGTTTATAACGCAAGTTGCTAACACGCTCCATTTCAACGGTTTAGGGCATCCGTATTATTTGGCCGGTTGCGGTGCAATTTGGTGCACACAATTTGCACATGCCATATTTGAAGTGTGAAAAATGTCATGCTTCTATCTTCATTATTAGCTGAGAAAAACGATGTGGTGCATTACTTTCTGAACGCCCCTCGTATTATGTATTTTCCGACGTAGGTCTGTTTTAAATACCTGTTCTACAGAAAAGGTAGATTTGTATGATACCGTAATCAGATAACCAGACCACAAGGCCTTTCATTATATTTGGATATGCGCTCAAATATAACCGACAGGCAATGTTTCTAGGTTCAACGGGGCGCCGCCCCCCCCCCCCCCCCCCCCCCTTACAACCTGGCTAATTTTGATTTAAAACAAAAGATCTGTGTAGCTGTAAAATGTGCTGAGATCCCCCTTGTGTGATCTAAGGGAGGAGATCAGAGCACTGATGGAGTTGTCCGTGTGCTATGAAGAAGGTCCTTATAACCAAACCAAACCAAACCAAACCAAACCATACCAAACCAAACCAAACCAAACCATAGCTGTAAATAATATATTAGCAGAATCCTCTTTTACGAATACTTTTCACAAATTAGAAGGAAGTGCTCTGCGGTGTTATATTCCATAGTCTTTACCATTATGGGTCCTGTACCAAACAATATGAGGTTTCTAGTTTTAATCTGAGCAGTTCCTTATTGTTGGGTATTTCTAATTCTCTAGTTACTTGGCGTGTTTTTGTTGCAGATTTGAACAGCTTGTATGCGTGTCCTCTTTGCAAGCTTTGATCCCAAATTACTGTTCACTCTTCTATTATTATTATTATTAATATTATATTAATTATTATTATTATCTGTTCTGCCTAGATCTACAATTATTTGGTTGGAAAAATGTGTACCAGGTGTAAATGATGGAATTTCATAAGTTCTATTTCGATTATTATTATTTTTATCTCTTCTGCCTAGACCTACAATTATTTGGTTTGAAAAGTGTGTTCATGAAGGAATGTCAAAAGAAAATATACTTTATATCATATGAATTTACGAATCAAAGATACGAAATTAAATAGAAGTCCCCCCTACCCCCCGCGCACGCACACAATATTTCATTTTATTTGTTTATATATATATTATTTTATTTTATTTTATTTATTTTTTTTTACAATAATATTGTATGTTAAAAAAAAAAAAAAAAAAAGGAACCCGTTACACGCCCATTGAGGCATATTGGGAATATGGTGTTAGGCCCATATTATCTTGACCGTCGGCACACGAGGGGTGATGTGGTCGGCATCACGCCGGCCGCCTTAACCTTCCCAGAGTAGCTCTGGTACCCATTTGGGGCTGGGTCAACCCAGGAGCCGTTTGTGGCCTAAAAATTTTCCGCCTCATCTGGGGATCGAACCATAGACCACTGCGCTAGGAAGCCAGTGCACCAACCACTATGCTACCGCGGCTCCTATGTACGACAACAATAATGTTTTTAAGCATACAAAATTAGAAATGTTTCAATTAACTTGTATACAATGAGCAATCAATTATTAGGAATTGTGTCAACAACGAAATGGCAGCAATTGTTTACATTACGTATAGTTATAGACACCATTTATTCTAATTTTAACCCATGTGGGATTGAACAGTATAGTTTTATCCATCAATTTTAACCAAAACATTGCCGTTCTTTGCTGTGCACCTTTCATTTTTCTGTACACATATTCTTCTTCTTCTTCTTCCGTCCTTAGCCACCGACCGTCAAAGCAGTCAGTGGCCATTACGCCTAGTGGCGTCTTAGGGCAACAGCAGATAGGTTTTCTTTGCCATTGTTTCCCATCACGCCTATTGGCGTCTTTAGGGCAATGGCAAATCAATCCATTTGCCGTTGTTTCCGTAATCGAAGTGACTGGCAAACGGGTGATCAGCCCGTTGGTTGTACACATATTGTTTAATCCATATTTCTATTCCTGATTATGAACCTTTTCATTATGCAGCGTACTGATCGCCCCCTCCAGTAGATCCCTTCTTTCAAACGTGCATCAGAATCTGTGTGCTCTTTGTCTAAGACCTGACGATGACGCCTTAATCCAAATATAAAAAGCCAGACACACTCGGCTTTCGAGCGAAAATTTTCTCCGATGACCATAAACGCCTGATGACTTTAGATAATGGATATTCTGTGTCTCGCTTCTTGTTAGAAGCCCTTTCATAGAATTTTTAACACGGAGTCAAGATTCTCCGAGATTCACGTTGTGTTAATCTATTTCTATGTAAGAGTTCGGGGACGTGCTATTTCTCTGGATTCATGTTATGATTAATTTTCTTTTTCTTCTTTAAAATAAAGATTTTGCGGCAAGCATCGTCTTAGAAGCGCGTGCTCACTATTCGGTGAGGTGGTATCTGTCTGAAGTTATACTGCTTTTTGGAAGTGACAGATCGTCTGCTGCACTCAGTCGTTTGAATCTGCGGTACTGTATTATTGTGATGACATCGTTATCATCCTCATCAACATCATTATTTTCCCTTTTCTCCTTATGGAACATGGAACCAGCACAGGAGCCAGTCTTGCAGCTGTTGTTTATGTAGCAAATTATTTTACATGATGAGCTGTATTATAACAACAGCTGCAGAATAATGGAATAATGTTGATGAATTACACGGCGGCTAATATAAAGGTGATTATGTGGCTGGCAATCTCTTCATGTAAACAAGAAACTGTCACAAAAACTGCTGCAGCAAGATCATGTGACTTCTGGGTTCGGGCTTCCTGCTGGGGGGGGGAACCAGCGGCAGTGGCGGCTCCCTGCTCCGTAGTGAGCGTGTAGAGAAAATGTTGATGATGATGATTATGATTATGGTGATTATTATGGTGATGGTGATGATTATAATGATGATTATGATTATCCTGATTATTATGGTGATGGTGATGATTATAATGATTGTGATTATGGTGATTATTATGATGATGGTGATGATTATAATGATGATGATGATGATTATGATGGTGATTATGATTATAATGATGATTATGACGATGATGCTTATTGATTATGGTGATGATGATTATGGTGGTGATCATTATGATGGTGATTGTAGAGATGATGATTATGATGATGATTATGGTGATGATGATTATGATGATGATTATAGTGATGATGATTATGATGATGATGATGAGGATGATGATTATGGTGATGAAGATGATGTTGATGATTATGATTATGGTGATGATTATAATGATGATGATTATGATGATAAAGATGATGATGATGTTGATGATGATCATAATGATGATTATAGTGAAAATTATGATGACAATGTTGTTGATTATGATGATGACGTTTAGTTTATGCTGATGATGGTTATTATGATTATATTGAGGAGGATGATGATTATGATGATGATAATGGTGATGAACCAGCGGGCTGATCACCCGCTTGCCAGCCATACTGATTACGGAAACAACAATTAATTTTTTGTTGTACCAATAAACGCCATTAGGCGTAACGGAACAACAATTAGTTTCTTGTTGCCCTAAGACGCCTCTAGGCGTATTGGCTACGGACTGCTTTGTCGGTCAGTGGCTAAGGACGGAAGAAGAAGAGAGAAGAATGGTGATGAGTTAGTTATTAGGCAGTTCCCTGTGATCTCTGAGGGAACAAAAAAAGAATATTCCTACTGTTGCCTCTGGCATGTCGTGACAGGCGACTATTGTGATCACGTGCATGGGGAATAGCATCCTCATCGTATACAAAAAAATTGCTGCATAAACCATTGCTGCAGACGCATGTGCTTTGATGCAGACATCTTGCACAGTGGGCAACTGTACTGATGGTTCTATGCTCCGAAAGAAGCGAAAAAAATATCTTATATATAAAATCCCAGCTTTTTCTGTCAGTGCGTAACGCTAAGGGATGCAACTTTGGCTGAAAGTTAGACATTAATTGTATTGTTTCCCTTATATGCACTCTCCCGAAAATAGTAACACTTACCAAAGAAGAATGCGCAAATGACGGTGTGCACATAAATATATTTATAGAATGTGTGATTCCGTAAACAAACAATGGGATCCTCGCTGCTGCTACGTAGTTCGTGTACTGTGGTGATGCACAGTGGGTTTTTTTGAAATACTTTTGAATAAGTAAAATTGCCGTTAGGTATTGGTGCTTTTGAATTTAATTCCCGTCTTATGACTGGCTTTTACACTAGTATTTTAAGAAGTAACGTTTATGCGAATTAAGCAACATCGATAAGGAAGCAGTAGAGATATTAACAATATGAAGAAGTGGCAACGATCAAACAGTACAGAAGCTCCCTGTACTTTGAAAATGGTGGTCGGAGTGGCTAAGAGGTATGGCGTCCGCCTCGAATTCTCGAGGTACAGGTTCGATTCCCAGTTGAGGGAGTATAATTTATGAGAAATTTTTTTTTCTTCAAAATCTGTGGTCCTAATGATGTCATGCTCCTCCCTGGTCTTCTGGGTAGTGAGATCGGATGCCTAGCCGTCTCGGATTAGGGCGAAAAAATAGGAGGTCCTGTGTGGACGTTGCGCACGTTAAAAATCCAGCGGCAGTTGGAAGTCGTAAAAAGTAGGCTGTAAGGCCGCTGCCCTGGCAAAAATTTAAAAATTAGAAACCTATCTACCACAAAAATATTTATAGAATCTGTGATTCCTGAATACACACACGGTTATTCTCGCTGGTGCTACGTAGTTCGTGCACTGTGCTGAGATCCTCCTTGTGTGATCTAAGGGAGGAGATCGGAGCACTGATGGAGCTGTCCTTGTGCAATGAAGATAGTCCTTAAAACCAAACCAAACTTTGAAAATACCAGGTCATCTTTGCCTATTTCGCTAACCCCTTTAAGAGCGATGTTGCGGGAAAAATCAGAAACCCTTTAGGTAAGAGCTAAGAGCTCTAACATCAAACACTGTCAGCTCAGGGTTTCCTGGTTTACTGGTTATTCGTGGTTTAAGGGGCGCCTGTCTTGTATTATGTTATTCTTGGGGGAGGTCGGGAGGTTGACGAAAGTATTAAAGGGGTGACACAAACAGAGCACCGTGTAGCTCCCGGGGTAGGGGGGGGGGGGGGTATCTGAAGAGACACAGAAAGAATAGATCTACTACCCCCTCATGCATGTCGTACAAGGCGGCTAATATAAGGTTGTGCATGGTCATGGTAACCTCATCATGTCACAGAAACCACTGCTGTAAGAGCTAAGCTTCCTGCTAGGGGACCAGCTGTAGTGGTGGTTGTATGGTACAACAGGAGCACAAAAGAAAATGATGATGATGGTGATGATAATGATGATGATGGTGGTGATGGTGATGATGGTGATGATGATGATGGTGGTGATGGTGATGATAGTGGGGGTGATGGTGGTGATGGTGGTGATGGTGATGATAATGGTGATGGTGATGATGATGGTGGTGATGGTGGTGGTGGTGATGATGATGATAGTGGTGATGATGGTGGTGATGGTGATGATGATGGTGGTGATGGTGGTGGTGATGGTGGTGATGGTGATGGTGATGGTGGTGAGGATGGTGATAATGGTGATGATGGTGGTTATGGTGGTGATGGTGGCGATGATGGTGGTAATGGTGGTGATGATGGTGGTGATAGTGGTGGTGATGGTGGTGGTGATGTAGGTGGTGATGGTGGGGGTTGTGATGGTGGTGGTGATGGTGGTGATGGTGATGACGGTGATAATGTGGTGATGGTGGTGATGATGGAGGTGATGGTGATGATGGTGGGGATGGTTGTGATGATGGTGGTGATGATGATCATGGTGATGATGATGATGATGGTGGTGATGGTGGTGATGGTGGTGATGATGGTGGTGATAGTGGTAGTGATGGTGGTGGTGATGGAGGTGGTGATGGTGGTGGTTGTGATGGTGGTGGTGATGGTCGTGATGGTAATGAAGGTGATGATGGTGGTGATGGTGGTGATGATGGAGGTGATGGTGATGATGGTGGGGATGGTGGTGATGATGGTGGTGGTGATGGTCGTGATGGTAATGAAGGCGATGATGGTGGTGATGGTGGTGATGATGGAGGTGATGGTGATGATGGTGGGGATGGTGGTGATGATGGTGGTGATGATGATCATGGTGATGATGATGGTGATGATGATGGTGGTGATGGTGATGATGATGGTGGTGATGGTGATGATGATGGGGGTGATGGTGATGATGATGATAGTGATGATGGTGGTGATGGTGGTGATGATGATGGTGATGGTGATGATAGTGATGATGGTGGTGATGGTGAAGGTGATGATGGTGGTGATTATTATGATGATTATGATGATGATGGTGGTGATGGTGATGATGATGGTGATGATTATGGGGAAGGTGATGATGATGGCGGTGAAGGTGATGATGGTGGTGATTATGGGGAAGATGATGATGATGATGATGATGATGATGATGATGATGATGATGATGATGATGATGATGATGATGATGATGATGATGATGATGATGATGATGATGATGATGATGATGATGATGATGAGGATGATGATAATGGCGGGGGTGGTGGTGGTGGTGGTGGTGGTGGTGGTGGTGGTGGTGGTGGTGGTGGTGGTGGTGGTGGTGGTGGTGGTGATGGTGGTGATGATGATGATGATGGTGAGGATGATGATGATGGTGATAATGATGATGATGATGATAATGATAATGATGATGATGAACACGAAGAGAGATGCAGTGAGAGCTCGGAAAGATGTAGGTATGATGGTAACCCTTGAACGACCGGTAAATGTTAGAAAAGAAACCCCTTAAGATATCAATATACTCACAACCTTTGCATGTACTCGTCCTTAACTATAACTTATCAGTACGATAACAAATGTATGGCAACCTCATTAGTTAATTTCCGCACTCAGTGGGTAGTACGTATTTAATTTATTTTGATAAAATGTATCTAAAGGATCATCCTCTGGTACTACTGCTTCTGCTACGACAGCGGTCTTGTTCGGTTGATCGACTATAATTATAGATAAATTGCGTTTTAGCGCAGGTGCTTTAAATGAATTATTACTGCTGCCGAAAAGAGATGGTTCAACTAGTATTTCTGTATTTATTATGTCATGATTGTTACGATTCGCGGGTATATATACGCAATAATACATGGATATATGAATATCAGAATACATGGATTGTGACAGACGAACTCAGCTGACCCTGAAATGTTGTATGATATGTTACGACCCTTCGTAACGACCCCTTCGGATAACATCAGTGCACCCGAATATTGTGGTAACTTTTCGTCAAACGGGATTTTTTTTCCACCTGGACTCAATAGCATGCAACCTTTCCACGCAGATTGTCAACACGTTTGCTGATTAATATGTGGACAGTTTATCTACCGTAGATTCTGGTCATCGCATTGATTTAAGGAGAGGTTAAATCACGCCCACTGATATCTCTTGAGCAATCATATGCAGTTATTTGCATTAACTTGGCCCAGTGGGGGCGGTGCCAGAATCAAACAGAAAGTAGCGGCACACGATCAAACAGGCACTGAGGGATCTCAGGAAAGACTAGCGGCGCTATCAAAGGCAGTAGTGGTCCCTGACACGAGCGACGCAAGTTTCTTGCCGGTATTTCGCATCTCGGTGTTAACCACAGAACCGATCGCAGTGGGAGCGAACGGGAAAGCCGACGCGGACGCAGCGAGCGGAGATACGGAAGACCAGGAATTGCATCTCTCTTTAGTCTGGCGGTCAGATCCCCGAAAGTCTCATGAGATCTAAAAAAGGTGTCAAATTCTAACATGTCCCCCCAATCTTGCATTCCAGTTAGATATATACAGACCACGAAGAAAGCCATTTTATCATTCGGTCGCCAGAGATTTAAGATTCACTAGCTATAGTAGAAATTCTGCTAGATTTCCATCTGAATTGGTGGCTATATTGGAGTGATTTCTTTTTCTGTGCACGGTATAATATATTTGTTAAAGTGATCAGTGGTCTAGTGCTTTCATTTTATTTCACTGGATTTTGTGTTTATTTAAATCTATTAAATTAAACTCATCCCAAAAGTTCCAGTGGTAAATTTAATGATATATCTATTGTAATATTTCCAAAAATTTATAGATGCTTAAATGTTAAAGTAACTTTTAAAGTCGCGAAGGAATTTATAATTAATAAATTTAGTTAAGTCCTATATAGATATAGATGTGTATTTTAACCATTAGACTCGTGACGTGTTTTCTTAAATACATAATTAAATACGCGAGTGTATATAATAGTCTTAACGGTAAATTTATCGCGCGTTAGAATATTATTTGATTTTTGAGGTATGATTATGTTGTCATGGGTTTTCTATCTTTTTCTATAGAATGATCACCTTTGCAATCCCAGCAACAAAGAAATCATACAGAGTCTTCCAGACTTGGTTCTTAAACTTCCAGACATATTGATGAAAGATTTTAAATTTAATCTTGTGGCGGTCCGATGCGGCCTAGCTATCATAATTACACGAAAGAAAGCCTACCCAAGAACATTTAAATAAACCATCAAATTAAATTACAATCTGTAAGATAAACTGGAAGATGAACAGTTGCCAGTAGCGATATTTTATTTACTGCTCTACTGTGAGAGAGTACCTATTTACCTGAACTGTGACTGAGCCTAGTTTCTCCTCACTGGATTAAAAACCTACCGGTCAGTTGCTATCATCACGCCTTGAAGGAATTTTACCTCCAGCAGCGAAATTAAAGAGACCACTCCATCCTCACCCCTGTATTGAACTGTGTCAGTGCCATCCCATAGACTCCTTTTTATATAATAAAACACAAGAACTCTTAGGCTTCAAGTCCGGCGATAAGTGGGAATATTTGCTATCATCTAACCTCGCTACATCTGGGGCGGGACATCGAAGTACCAGACAGTTTCATATGTCAAGAGTGTAATTGCTGTTTATATAATTCTATGGATTGTCTAATGCTGCAATCGGTAAGTGTGTGTGGGTATATGAGTGTGGGCCCTCACAAGCGTGCATGAATGACCGGAGATTTAATTTTTGCAAACCATTTGTTAACTTGCCTACCGGGTAATACATTTTCTGTATACCCTGCATTCTTCCTTTAAGTGGGATATTTAGTTAACTCTGTTTACCCCCACCCCCCCCCCCTCTTCATTTTCTTAGTAAAGGGAAGAACAATTGGGAATAACAGGATTTTTGTCTACCACCCATACCTAATATTGTAACACCTCTTTCAGAGTAATTAAATCCACTGTTGGGTTACATTAACTATGTTCCTGATAACTATCTATCTTTGGACTGGGTTTATCTTTGTCTAATAAGCGGGAAGGGCTTAGTCGATACCAATCTTCTTCCCCCCCCCCCCCCCCAACCCATTTATTTGTATTTTCTGTACTTATGATATTTTTTCTGTAACACATGATTACTGTGGTGATTGATTTTTAATGTTAATAAACAGCATAAACTTATTTAGTACTGTGTTGGAATACCCAAAGCCCAAATTTCACATATCTGTTTAATATAGTTTGTATTCACGTGAGTCTGTGTGTTTGAAGCACCAAATCGGTGTGAGCGCAGGTATGTGTCTGGAAACTGGCAAATAATTGTTTGACCAGGAGAGTTTGAGAAGATTGAGAGGAACGATTGTCGTAAATAAGTCTGTCCTTACTCTCCCCAGCACTCTGTGAAGCAACTATTTACTTTCTAACCCTTATTATCACTGAGCTTTCACCATCATTCTCCACTCTAAACAGGACCACTATTTCTAAGACCCTCTCTGTCTCAAAATAAATTTACGACAATATTTGGTTTGCTCGTCCGGAATCTTGAGCTACATTTGATGCAATCACATATTTGGCTGGCTCGCCGGGATAAAGATATTTTTGAGTCTGATCTAAGTCTGGGTCTAACTAGACAGAGTGTGAATGATCTGTCTTTGTGAATTAGGGAAATAAATAAAAAATTAATTACACCCCTAGACAACGCCTTTTAGTATTTGGGTCGTCCACACAGCATATTTACAGGTTGTTTTCTTTCCACAGCAGTAGAAAGTACGGATAATCATAAATTCGGTTAGCTAAATTATCCTCTGGCAGAAAAAATTAAATTTTTTTCTTTATAAGATTTGCTGGGATTGCGTGATTGTTTTTACAGTCACTAAAGGTTTTTGAAGTTAAAAAGAGTTGAGCTTAGCTAAAGGCGCCTTGTTCTGACTTCTTTAAGTCTAGTTAACACGTCTCTTCTCATAAACTGACTTCAGGGGCGGAGATTTGTGACGGAGAATTAAAATTTTAGGGACAACTTTTTTTTCCTTTTAAATTGTTTTAATATAAATCTTTCTCTACTGTTAGTAAAAGTAGATTCTTTTCTAGTGTAACTTACCATTTTAACGTGGCATAGTCGCTTGCGTTAAGAGTCTTAAGTGACAATAATAGCAGCGATAAGTTTGCACATTACAAAGTAGGAGGTAACACAAGTAAATTTATACTTTGTGTTTTTTTCTCGTAGCGGCTTTGAGTTTTTTCCCCTTCTTGTTCTTTCTTACTATTCTCTAGTCTTAGAAGCATCCAGTTCTTTGGCATGGCAGAAAGAATTAGGATAAAATCCATTTTGAGACAGGAGGCGAAGGACTCAGGATTAGAAGGAGAAGCCGCGAACCTGTTTGTCAACAGGGAACTTGAAAGGTATGACGCGGAGCAACAGAGGGCAGAAGCTAAGAAGAAAGAAGCGGAAGAGAGGGCAGAAGCTAGGAAGAAAGAAGCGGACGATCGTCAATTGCAGCAGAAGAAAATTGAGGCAGAGATAGAAGCTCGCAGGGAAAGAGAGAGAGAGAGGGAAAGACAGCACGAACTGGCGCTTAAGGCTTTAGAGAGTCGGGGTGCCTCTACTTCAAATAACGGAGAGCCGTCTTCGACCCAGTCTCAGTCAATAGATCTCTCCGGCACTCAATCTGCCCAATTAACTGCGATGTCTTTTGCTTTAGAGTCTTTTCCTAGCCCCAATGAAAAAATTGACACCTTCCTAGAGAAATTCGAGAGGCCCGAAAATCTGTATGGGTTAGAGAGTTCCCGTTGGGCACTTAAACTCGTAACGTCATTAAAAGGTAATGCGTATGACGTGTACACAAAGCTGGGAACCAACCAACATGATTACGACATGCTGAAGAAGGCCTTGCTAGAACGGTTTGAGATGACCGCCCGAAAATTTCTGCAAATGTTCAGAAACAGCCGGAAAGAGAGCATGGAAACATTTCCGCAGTTCTCTTCACGTCTCACGGGCTATTTGACAAAGTGTATTGAATTATCTGACCTACCTCTTACATATAAGGGACTACTTGAACTTGTTCTTGTGGAACAGATAAAGTCAACTTTGTCAAACGAAACCCGTAGATTTTTGGCTGAACAGGGCGCAGTCAGGCTTGAGGACATCCTCAATAAGGCAGAACGCTATACCAATGCAATGGCCGAACTTCCCAGCACTAAACGTAAACCCACAGATGAGCCATCTCGTAAACAAAATCTAGAGCAGTCATCCTATTCCTCAATATCCTCTCAGAATTATTTCAACGAGAAAATAATACCCAGAGACCTCCCCAGGAAAAATCGAAATTCTACAAAACCCGATTTTCCCCAAATAATAATTCTGATAAACCCACCAAGCCTACGTGGCAGCGTGGCCACCAAGGTCAAGGAAAAGGGAAGACCCCTACACCAGGAATGTCTGATCAGGGCAAGCAAACCGGGCCTAACCGCATCGGATGCCTGCATACAGCCTCGCCAGGTAGAGTCAATGTCAGTGATTCTCAACCTGAGGGGGACCGACCCTCAACGCGAGGAACTGTAATTTTGAATGGTACCTCAACTATTTGTCTCTTTGACACTGGATTAAGTTTTAGTTGTATTGTCGCCAAACACCTAGTCAAACCAGGTCAGGAGACAGAGGAAACCGTCAAACTTAGTGGAGTTTTCAAGAGTGATGCACCCAGGACGCTTCCTATCGCACTGGTAGAAATACACTCTGATTTTGTCAGAGATGTTATTAAAGCGGCCATTATGGATGATCCCATCTACCCAGTTATCCAGGGATGTAGATACGTGTTTATTGGGAGACCTTATGAGCCGATTGTGGCAGCGGTAACCACAAGAGAGCAAACCAAGAAGGAGAGGGAGCCTGCGCCAAATTTGTTGCTGAATGAACTGAAGGAGGCGCAACAAAAGGACCCTACTCTGGAGCTCTGCTTTAGAAAACTGCCCATGGCCAAGGACCCCAGACACAACGGAGACATCTTTTCTAAGGATGGTGTATTGTATCGTAGAATGGGCGACCCTGATACAGGGAATAACCAGCTCCTAGTACCGACGCAGTACAGAAGCCAGATCTTAGAAATGGGGCACTCTCTTCCCTTTAGCGGACATATGGGACAAAACGCCACTATTCAGCTAATAAAAACCCACTATTGGTGGCCAGGAATGAACTCTGACATTATCAGGTATGTGAAATCCTGCGCCCAGTGCCAACGGGTAGCACCCAATCACTTGACACCCCCAGTACCCATGGGGCAAATGCCAATTGTGGGGACTCCATTTGAACGGGTTGCTGTCGACATCATTAGACCCCTGGAAAGGACCAAAAGAAGGAACAGGTTCATCCTGACCTTAGTCGACACTTGCACAATGTGGGCCGAAGTTGTACCGCTAACATGCACAGATTCCAAGCATGTCGCAGAAGCCCTCGTGCAAATTTTTACACGGTTGGGATTCCCTCAACAAGTTTTGACGGATAATGGATCCCAATCCCGTAGCCTGTTAATGGAGGAGATCTTTAAGATCTTGAGGGCCAAACATATCCACACAAGTCCCTACCATCCGGCCGGAAATGGGCTCGTGGAACGTTTTAATGGCAGCCTCACCACCATGTTACGTAAGCTGGGTCAGGAGAAACCGGAAGACTGGGACCTATATATATCGGCTGCCTTATTCGCCTACCGAGAAGTACCCCAAGCGTCTACGGGATTCCCGCCTGCTACACTTTTATTTGGCAGACCTATAAAGGGGCCACTAGAAGCCTTACTTTGGTCCCTGACAGACCAAAAGGCTGACGAGACAGTCGTCTCTGCAAGCAAATATGTATCTGAGCTCAAGGAAAGGCTAAAGCTAGGATGGGATCTAGCTACAACCAACCTTAAGAAAGCACGCGCTAAACACACTAAAAGATACAACAAAGCTGCAAAAGACAGAGAGCTCCAACCAGGGGGAAAAGTTTTGTTGCTACTTCCAACCGGAAGCAATAAACTGCGCATCGGGTGGCAAGGGTCGTTTACCGTCCTTAAAAAGATCTCACGTACCAATTACAAGATCTCCATCAAAGGAAAGGAGAAGGTTTTCCACATAAATCTGCTTAAGAAATATTTGGAAACCCCGGTGCCATCCTCCGAGCATCTCCTGGCTGTCACCATAGCAACGGAAGACGAGGAAGATGATGATGGTTGCACGGAGTACCCATTGCAACCCACAGAATCCTTTAAAGATGTCAAGTTCGGCGACAATCTCTCACCAGAACAACAAACAGAAACCAATGCGCTACTAAAACAGTACAGTGCAGTCTTAACGGATGTACCTGGTCGAACAAATCTCATCGAATTTGATATGAAATTAACAAATGAGACCCCTGTTCGAACCAGAGTTTACCCCATTCAGTACGCTAAAGCTGATGCACTTCGCGGAGAAATAGACAAGCTGCGTCAGGCAGGAATTATCAGTTAGTCTACATCTCCTTACAGTTCGAGTGTAGTGCTGTTGCAGAAGCCTAATAAGGAAGTTCGGCTGTGTATAGATTACCGGCTGCTAAACGCTGTTACGGAATTCCAGCCCGAACCTCTCCAAAATGTTTCTGAGTTGTTCACCAAGCTCAGCAAAGCAAAGATTTTCTCCAAGATTGACCTCAGTAAAGGTTATTATCAAATACCAGTCAAGGAGGAAATTAAACCTTTGTTAGCTTTCAGCACTAGGGAAGGACATTACACATTTAATGTGATGCCGTTCGGATTGCATAACGCACCAGGAGTGTTCACCAGGATGATGAGGAAGCTTCTAGAACCTTTGCAAAGTCCCAATATACATAATTTCATGGATGCCATATTAATTGCATCGGAAACCTACGACGAACATATTGCTACGGTTGCTATGCTCCTCAGGAGATTACAGGAAACTGGTCTCACAGCCAGACCTAGCAAATGTCTCATCGCGTTTGAAAAGTTAGACTTCCTGGGGCATACTATTTCTCACGGCTGTAGTTGGCCCGTTAAGAAGAACGTGAAGAAAATAATTGCAGATAAAAGACCCCGAACCAAGAAAGACACTCGTTCGTTCCTATCACTATGTGCATACTATCAGAAATACATCCAGAACTTCAACGGACTGACGGCACCTCTGACTGACCTCACCAAGAAAGGTTGTCCTGATAAGGTCATTTGGGATCAAAAGTGTGAACACGCGTACAGCACTTTGAAAGGACAGTTGTCTGCATACCCCATTTTGAGGTTGCCTGACCTCAAGAAACCTTTTGTACTGCGGGTCGACGCGTCAGGTCAGGGCATCGGGTCAACACTGCTTCAAGCCGATGACAGTAACCCGAACATGCTATTTCCAGTTGCCTATGGCAGTCGGAAATAAAATAAAGCTGAACGGAACTACAGCGTAGTCGAAAGAGAATGTCTCGCTCTGATTGACGGTATCAGACGCCATCATGAGTTTCTCTATGGTACATCTTTCACGGTGCAAACAGACCACGCTCCGTTAGCCTTTCTTTGTGCCAATAAAGAATTTAACGCAAGGATCATGCGTTGGGCCTTTCTTTTAAGCGTTTATTCTTTCAAAGTGGAATACATTCCGGGAAGACAGAATGTCGGGGCTGATTTCCTGAGTAGAAACTGGACTACGGAGGAAGAGGAGGAAGTTGAAGATACCAATCATCCAAAAGCTACCGATCAAGGCAGCTTCATTGTCATAAATCAAACATGAGAAGATGTTTTCATGTCTCAAAAGATGGGACGATTGTGAAAGACGAACTCAGTTGACCTTGAATTGTTGTATGATATGTTACGACCCTTCGTAACGACCCCTTCGGATAACATCAGTGCACCCGAATATTGTGGTAACTTTTCGTCAAACGGGATTTTTTTCCACCTGTGTCGTAGATTTTTGATAGGGGAATTAAGACTTGGGTTGGTCCCTTCTGAATAGGTTAGAATGAGTGATAGATACAGTGAAAGCTGGTGAAAAGCAATAGAATTTCCACACGTGAGATGATAGAATGTGATATAGAGGCTGTCTTTGAGAATCGAGATAATCTTCTCTCTCTCTCACCTATCTTCTACGACCGCTTGTAAAGTGTCAGACAGTCTAAACCACAGATATATATTACATAAATCTCTATCTACTCGCGGGCACGCACATATACGTGACGACAGTTACACACACAGACGTGGGAAATCTATAACAATGAATATATATATATTGGAACGAGCTGACCAACGCACTGATTTAGTTCAAGAGAGAGATTTTATTATCATTTTAAAAAATCTTCTCACAACACTTAAAAAAAATATGCATCAAGGAAAACATATACAAATAGTCATAAAATTCAAGGAAAATGCTACAAGGATGATAGCCCCGTTATGATCTTAACTCTAGGTTTAGCCCACAGCCCCGTTAGGATGACAGATGATGGCCCAAAGAGTTATAGATGCATGTGGTTAGGGTCTAATATTATCCTTCAAAAAGGAACAATTTACTCAAGCAGCCACTCTTCCGTAAGGAGATTGTGACGTGGAGGTGAATCAATAGTTATTAAAAAAAACTCACTCAGTCCACTTTCACTCGGTTCTTTCATCAGGGATCCCTGGCACACGTTCTTACCTAAAAACTTGATGTAGTTCACAGTCTGGCGCAACCTTAGGACACTTCTTTACAGTGAATCTGTATTCTTTGGATAAAGCGAATCCCAGCTCTACAATTACAGGTTTATTCCACTGTTTTCGGGGAGCATTCACTTCGCCAGTTAAATTTTGATTACTGTTAATGTCACTTGAATCAGGTTGGATAAGCAAGTTTAAACGGGCACACAGAGTCAGAAAAAAACACGAGGATTTCCTTAATTTTTGGGAAAGATGACCAGTGGACAACTGCTCTCAACAGATAGTCTTGGTTCACTATCCACTCTTTCAATAGTTGTCGAAATTGTTAAATGTTATTACTTGTAATTATTCTCGCCGCCAGGCAGCATGTATATTTCAATTTGAGAAGCAAGATGAACTGGCTCAGAAGCCCAGTATACACATTAGTCTTTAGCAACCGTTAGTGGGATTAGTATTATTGTTTATCTCTGATGGCACATGCACTGTCAGACCTGGGTTACTTAAAAAAAACCCACGTGGTTAAAGATAGGAAATGTCTATGCTTCTCACAATTATGTCTCTTTACTAAACGCCTGCAAGTTGGGTTTTCCCCAGCATTCGCTAAATGAAGAAAACAACGTATAATATAATATACAGAATATGTACTTGTTATAACTTACATTTCAAACGGCAAGCCAACAGCTTGACTTATATTTAAAAAACTTCCCGTGAAGTAAGTTATGTAAATAAAATCAAACCTCATGAATTAGAAAATACATACGTATTTCGTCAACACTCAATGATGTATCTAGCGTTATAAGTTTAGTTTTTAAAATATATTCTCTCGTCTGATTTATTTAGAAGTTAAATTAAATTTCTTTATTAGCCGACTGAATTTAAGCAAGAAATATAATTTCTGTTCTCCGCTGTAACTCGTCACTATAAATAATACAGACTAGATAAATTTAGCACTCTGCACAAAATCTAACTAGTTGAAATAAAATCGGCGATTTAACACTTAATCACTTCACAAAATACTAGATAATAATATATTTACCTCAAACACAGCACTACAGGATATCGCACAATTAAGAATTATATGCCTATATTTATGGAAGTCTAGAAGTTCGACAAATTGTCGCAACAAACTGAGAAACTTCGCTATACGGCTTTACTCTTCGCGAACCACCTGTCTACTGTGAATTATTGAGAAAGAATGAAAATAAAGTTTCAAACTAGGTTTAATATCTTAAAACCAGACAAAGAAGGAACTATTATTTCGTAGAACGAAATGCTCTCCCCTTTCCGGCCCTAACGATACGTTTAACACCTAACATGTCGTAACTGCCACCTACTGACCACGATGTACGCGTGTCAGTTTCAAATCCCAGACAGCCTGTCTGAAACTGCGACTATAAGGTGTAAATATTCGCTCCTACTTAAGCGTTCGACCGATGCAACTCGTGGTTGACCGGTGAAAATGCAGACGGATGTCGGCTCTCTCCTAGCATTCTCACGCGTTTACGTCGAGAATCTAACTCAGGAGTGTCGTGTCATCTGAAGGTGCAGACCCAAGTCGGCTCGATGCCTGAGATAGCTGCCACTTAATTGCCCTTCTCGTCTGACTGACATCTAAATAATAGAATTACGTATCCCAGTATGAGAAAAAACACAAGGTAAAGTTTGAGAATACTGAAGAAAATACTTTTCGCAAACAAGTGATGCGAAAAACACAGGAAAAACGAGTAAGGAAAGATAATAAAATAAAGGATGCGGGTGAGAGAATAGGAAGAAGATGTAGGCAATTTAATGATATAAAGACCTACGTGACAACCTGGACTCATTAGCATGCAACCTTTCCACGCAGATTGTCAACACGTTTGCTGATTAATATGTAGACAGTTTATCTACCATAGATTCTGGTCATCGCATTGATTTAAGGAGAGATTAAATCACGCCCACGGATATCTCTTGAGCAATCATATGCAGTTATTTGCATTAACTTGGCCCAGTGGGGGCGGTGCCAGAATCAAACAGAAAGTAGCGGCACACGATCAAACAGGCACTGAGGGATCTCAGGAAAGACTAGCGGCGCTATCAAAGGCAGTAGTGGTCCCTGACACGAGCGACGCAAGTTTCTTGCCGGTATTTCGCATCTCGGTGTTAACCACAGAACCGATCGCAGTGGGAGCGAACGGGAAAGCCGACGCGGACGCAGCGAGCGGAGATACGGAAGACCAGGAATTGCATCTCTCTTTAGTCTGGCGGTCAGATCCCCGAAAGTCTCATGAGATCTAACAAAGGTGTCAAATTCTAACATGTCCCCCCAATCTTGCATTCCAGTTAGATATATACAGACCACGAAGAAAGCCATTTTATCATTCGGTCGCCAGAGATTTAAGATTCACTAGCTATAGTAGAAATTCTGCTAGATTTCCATCTGAATAGGTGGCTACATTGGAGTGATTTCTTTTTCTGTGCACGGTATAATATATTTGTTAAAGTGATCAGTGGTCTAGTGCTTTCATTTTATTTCACTGGATTTTGTGTTTATTTAAATCTATTAAATTAAACTCATCCCAAAAGTTCCAGTGGTAAATTTAATGATGTATCTATTATAATATTTCCAAAAATTAATAGATGCTTAAATGTTAAAGTAACTTTTAAAGTCGCGAAGGAATTTACAATTAATAAATTTAGTTAAGTCCTATATAGATATAGATGTGTATTTTAACCATTAGACTCGTGACGTGTTTTCTTAAATACATAATTAAATACGCGAGTGTATATAATAGTCTTAACGGTAAATTTATCGCGCGTTAGAATATTATTTGATTTTTGAGGTATGATTATGTTGTCATGGGTTTTCTATCTTTGTCTATAGAATGATTACCTTTGCAATCCCAGCAATAAAGAAATCATACCGAGTCTTCCAGACTCGGTTCTTAAACTTCCAGACATATTGATGAAAGATTTTAAATTTAATCTTGTGGCGGTCCGATGCGGCCTAGCTATCATAATTACACGAAAGAAAGCCTACCCAAGAACATTTAAATAAACCATCAAATTAAATTACAATCTGTAAGATAAACTGGAAGATGAACAGTTGCCAGTAGCGATATTTTATTTACTGCTCTACTGTGAGAGAGTACCTATTTACCTGAACTGTGACTGAGCCTAGTTTTTCCTCACTGGATTAAAAACCTACCGGTCAGTTGCTATCATCACGCCTTGAAGGAATTTTACCTCCAGCAGCGAAATTAAAGAGACCACTCCATCCTCACCCCTGTATTGAACTGTGTCAGTGTCATCCCATAGACTCCTTTTTATATAATAAAACACAAGAACTCTTAGGCTTCAAGTCCGGCGATAAGTGGGAATATTTGCTATCATCTAACCTCGCTACATCTGGGGCGGGACATCGAAGTACCAGACAGTTTCATATGTCAAGAGTGTAATTGCTGTTTATATAATTCTATGGATTGTCTGATGCTGCAATCGGTAAGTGTGTGTGAGTATATGAGTGTGGGCCCTCACAAGCGTGCATGAATAACAGGAGATTTAATTTTTGCAAACCATTTGTTAACTTGCCTACCGGGTAATACATTTTCTGTATACCCTGCATTGTTCCTTTAAGTGGGATATTTAGTTAACTCTGTTTACTCCCCCCCCCCCTTTCCTTTTTTTCCTTTTCTTAGTAAAGGGAAGAACAATTGGGAATAACAGGATTTTTGTCTACCACCCATACCTAATATTGTAACACCTCTTTCAGAGTAATTAAATCCACTGTTGGGTTACATTACCTATGTTCCTGATAACTATCTTATCTTTGGACTGGGTTTATCTTTGTCTAATAAGCGGGAAGGGCTTAGTCTATACCAATCTTCTTCACCCCCCCCCCTCCCCACCTTGTTATTTGTATTTTCTGTACTTATGATATTTTTTCTGTAACACATGATTACTGTGGTGATTGATTTTAATGTTAATAAACAGCATAAACTTATTTAGTACTGTGTTGGAATACCCAAAGCCCAAATTTCCCATATCAGTTTAATATAGTTTGTATTCACGTGCGTCTGTGTGTTTGAAGCACCAAATCGGTGTGAGCGCAGGTGTGTGTCTGGAAACTGGCAAATAATTGTTTGACCAGGAGAGTTTGAAGAGAAGATTGAGATGAACGATTTGTCGTAAATAAGTCTGTCCTTACTCCCCCCAGCACTCTGTGAAGCAACTATTTACTCTCTAACCTTTTCTATTACTGAGCTTTCACCATCATTCTCCACTCTAAACAGGACCACTATTTCTAAGACTCTCTCAAAATAAATTTACGACATTGATATATGAATATCAGAATACGTGGATATACGAATATCAGAATACGTGGATATACGAATATCAGAATACATGGATATATGAATATCAGAATACATGGATATACGAATATCAGAATACATGGATATACGAATATCAGAATACATGGATATATGAATATCCGAATACATGGATATATGACTATCAGAATACACGGATATATGAATATCAGAATACATGGATATATGAATATCAGAATACGTGGATATATGAATATCAGAATACATGGATATATGAATGTCAGAATCTTTATTATCCACAAATTAAATTCATATACTCTTCTTCTTCACCTTTCAACTGTCAAAGAAGCTCAGGCTTTCGACAAACTTATGCCAAGTATTCCTGTCCCGTGCCATCAGCTCAAGGTCATCATCATCTACTTCATATCTATCTCCAGTTCTCTTTTTCCATGTGTTCTTTGGTCTTCCTCCACCTCTCTTATCCTGGAGATTCTAGAGCAGGGACTGTCTGGTAATGCTATCGACAGGTTTTCTCAGTGTGTGTCCTATCCATCTCCAGCGCCTTCTTTTCAACTCTTGTACCACTGGCGCTTGTCTAGTTCTTGGCATTACTTCTACGTTAGTAATCTTGTCATACCACTTCAATCCTTGTATTCCTTGTAAAAAAACTCGTATACATATATATATATAAAACTATACAGCTATTACTTATAATGGCATTCGTTGGATTACTCCAACTGGGGGCTTGAACGGGCCAGAACCATTGCATAAACCCTTCACAAAAGGCGACGGACCAATGTGTGTGTGTGTGTGTGTGTGTGTGTGTGTGTGTGTGTGTGTGTGTGTGTGTGTGTGTGTGTGTGTGTGTGTGTGTGTGTGTGTGTGTGTGTGTGTGTGTGTGTGTGCGTGCGTGCGTGCGTGCGTGCGTGTGCGTGTGTGTGTGTGAAGAAAAACTGGCTCATACGTTTGCTTTCGTACATATACTGAATCAACTATTATTGTTTAGTTTAAAATAACATTTTACAAATTTAATAGTCACTTAGTCTTTAACACGGGAAAATAAATATGGAAAATTGGGTGAAAATTGAAATTAAGGATTCCTCACTGAGGTTTAGAATGGGCTTTAGAATGTCTTTGATTTTTGCTGTAGCCTGTTACACAAAACTTAGCTCCAGATGAGTCCTGCAGCTGTGGTTTTCGTCACTTCTTTTTGGTGATGCGTACACTTCTTCACGTAACTCGTCCACTGTAGGCGGTTTAGTGTTGATACTCTTCTCTCACACTAGTGGCGTAGGAACTTCAGTACTTAAGTCTGATATCTTGTACCCACAAACTGTGACAAATAGAAAGAAACAAATGCATTCTGCTGAATACATTTGTTCTCTACACTCTATCAGACCCATTTTCATGCGCTCCACCCACCAATGTTAACCTTTCAGAAGAATTAAATTCCCGAGCACCCAATGTAACTCAGGGAACATGATGAAAATTCACCGATATCCTACTGGGTGTCAGCTAGGAAATTGCGTCTGGAGTGCGTGAATAATGATCTGCCTGAACTTCAATTTAAAAAAGATATACAAATCTCACAAAATGATTCTATTCACTTCAGGCACATGTGATGTAATCATCACTCATTACTCATCCTTACACCCGTCTGAGTTCTGGGGTCATCTCTGCTGTCGGGTTTCCCCGCACGACTAGTCAGAAACAATCACCAGCTCCTGCAGCAGTGCTTCATGTATATACTATTTTCAAATGTTGAGGTTGCCAGCCTCGTATATAACCACTTAGCAAGAGACCTGTAAAAATTACATTAGTAAATAAATTGTTTACACTTACCCCAAAATTTTTGGAATACACACTTCTCCTGGCACAGATTTAGAATGGACACACAGCCCTTTAGTTAGATGCTGTTGGAATCCCTTAGGTCTGGAAATATGAGTTAATTCCTCTGACGGCTGGGGTTCTTTAAATTCCTGGCCTGTGAAAACTGTGGTTAGAATTCCTCTATGACTTGTGATAAAATTCCCAAGCTTCCAGTCTTGTATTAAAATTGCGGGTTTACTTGTAAATTCAAAATTGCCCAATACTCGATCTGGTACTTATAGTTGTGGAATGATAAGTCCTATCCTCTTTCCTCTGGCTTGTAGGAGGTGTTTAGTTGACGCTACGATGCAGTCTGTGCTGTTCTTTGTCTGATTTCTACAGTATATCTCATACTCCTTAGTTTCAAATCCCAGCTGTGTTTCCGCCGAATGTTCCAACCAATTCATTGTAGATTCTGGCCAACCAATCAAATTTATCTAGCGCTGTTTGGGTGGGGAAGTTTATCATTACTCATCCCACGCGTATTTGAACATATTAAATTTAATATACACACGTGGCCTCTTACAACAGTGATGTGATATCGTTACATAAGACTTCCGGCGCACCTCTGTCTATCACAATATTGTGACCGTGTTTTCTTGGCGTAATGTCTTCCGCTAAAATGCCTATCCCGACAGATTATCTAATTATCCTTTATCTGCGTGCCTCCGCTAGAAAGATGTATGGTCAGACAGTGTGGTCTTCTTTCATCGTACGCACAATACAAGCTTGTGTCAATATGATCAACAGCTTTCCAATGGGGTCAAATGTTTGACGAACACGTTTCCACAGGTGGTCAGACGGATTCAAAGAGTAAGCGGGTGACCGGTCTGACGACTGGGTATTGTTACGATAATACGTCTGAGGAGTGGTAAACAATAAGATACGAATTATTCCCGTAGCAAATACTGCCATAGGGGAGTGGCGTGTTAGAGAATTCACCATGTTATGTCCAGCATAGAGCAAAATAGTGAAAATAACGAATGAAGACATGATCTATGCCAAATAAAAGCGATGAGTGAGAAAAATGAAGAAAAAGAAAGGATACTGCCGGAGGGCTGAAGGTGTGCTAGATCACACAAAAGAGCATGTTCAGACGTTTTGTCACATAGAGCAGACGGAAAGAAAAATAGCAGACATAAAAAGTATAGAGTAGACGGAAAGAAAAATAGCAGACATAAAAAGTATAGGGCAGACGGAAAGAAAAATAGCAGATATAAAAAGTATAGACTAGACGGAAAAAAATAAGCAGACATAAAAAGTATAGAGTAGACGGAAAGAAAAATAACAGACATAAAAAGTATAGAGTAGACGGAAAGAAATAGAGCGAGTGGTCCAGACCAGGACAACTTGCCTTATGTGAATTCAATGCCTACATTCCACGGGTAGCTAAAAGGCAAAAAAGAAAATAAAAGGGCACACATGTATACGTCCATGACAAAACGCACATGATTCTTCTTCTTCTTCAAGTTCCATGCCTGGTGGCGTAGGCAATCATGCCTCTCGACAACTTCCTGTCCAGAGTACCATTTATCAATTCAGTTATATATTTCTTTCCGTGCCACAATATCAAACTGTCCAGTATTTGCTCCCTTTGTCTTCCACTATCCCTTTTTCCTTCAATCTTACCTGTTGTTACGATATATTCACTTACCTGTTGTTACGATATATTCACTTACCTGTTGTTACGATATATTCACTTACCTGTTGTTACGATATATATTCACTTACCTGTTGTTACGATATATTCCAGCTTTCTTCTTCTCATAACATGCCCCCAAGAAATGGATTGCTTCTTTCTAACTTGTGAAATAAGTTTCCTTTGCGCATTGGCCTCTTTCAGGATATCCTCATTACTCTTGTTAACCCTACTCTTCACCTCTCAGATGCATCTTCCATCCGATGTTATAAACGTGCTTGGGTATAGTGCCACACGTGACTCATAGAACAGATTAATCTAAACACGTGAACATTTTTCAGTCTTGCATAGGATGGTGGGATGAGTTGGTGGTAGGTGAGTGAGTAAGCGAGCTTGGTGGAATGAGCGCATAGGTGGATGAGTGAGTGAGTAGGTGGGTAAGTGAGTGCGAAGCAGTGAGTGAGTGAGTGACTAACTGACTGAGTGAGTGAGTGAGTGACTGACTGAGTGACTGATTGACTGACTGACTGACTGAAGTGAGTGCAGTGAGTGGAGTGACGGAAGAAGAACATAAACGAATTTTGCTTAAAACGCAGCTCACAACAATGGCGGAGAACGGTTGCCGAAGTCAGATCGGAGTAATGGGCACTGGAAGTCAATATCACGGTTCGGCAGGTCAGAACTGGTACCACAGCTTTAAGACGACCTGGCTAGGGACATTAGTTTTGTCTGTCTGAATACAGAGGTTTTTTTTTGGTGGTCTTAATTTTTATAGTGTCTATTTTTACAGTTGATGTTCTTTGTCAAGTGTTGTAAGCAGTGGTGTATTCTGAGTGTTGTGACAACGGGATTCCGAACATATGAGACCAAAGATAGTGAGAGAGAGAGAGAGAGAAATAGAGAGAGACAGACAGACCGACAGACAGACAGAGATTGAGTAAAACAGACAAGGAGATAAGTGGAAAGACTTAAAAACCGGCAGGTAGACAGACAAAGAAATCATCAGGCAGGCAGACACACAGACAGACAGGACAGCCAGGCAGACGGACGGACAGAACAGACAGACAGCACAGACAGATAGACCGACCGGACAGACAGACAGATAAACCGACCAACAGACAGATAGACCGACCGACAGACAGACAGATCGATAGACAGATCGACAGACAGAGAGACATGTAGATCGACAGACAAATAGCTCGATAGGCAGACAGATAGGCAGACATACAGACAGACAGGCAGATATACCGACCGACAGACAGATAGTCCGACCGACCGACAGATAGACAAACAAACAAACAGGCAGGCAGACAGAAAGGCAGACAGACCGATAGACAGACAGATAGACCGACCGCGAGATAGGCGGATAGACCGACCGACAGACAGATAGACCGATCGACAGACAAATAAACAAACAAGCAGGCACACAGACAGACAGACAGGCAGTCAAGCAGACAGATAGATAGATGGACGGGAAGGACAGGTCAGACAGACAGATGGACGAGAAGGACAGGTCAGACATACAGATAGACAGGACAGACAGATAGACCGACCGACCAACCGACTAACAGACAGACAGAAAGGCAGGTAGGCAAGCAAGCAGGCAGATAGACAGAGGCAATATAATGACGTAGCACATAGATCGTCCCTGGACACAAAATAATGATATCTGAATCGTAGCTTTAGATTGATTGTCCCTCGGGAGATCATAATGACATCTACTTTGTATTTTTTTTTACTCACTGGCTCTAGAGACAACATAATGTCATCGTAGTGTGTAGATTGGCTCTTTGTAGATAAGCTCTATGTAGATCGGTTCTATGTAGATTGGCTCTATGTAGATCGGCTCTAGAGGCAACACAATGTCATCGTAGTGTGTAGATCGGCTCTAGAAACATCATAAAGTCATCGTAGTTGTCACCAAATGCCAGGTTCTTCATTTTGTCAGTGTTTCATGTGTCACTCTTTCCTGTGCTCTTCACTTCAATTATTCTTTATATCCGTGTTTTCTCTCACTATTTGAACGCATGACTCAGGATTCGTGTTGTTATTTTGCCTGATCTACCATGGGTAGAGATAACATTAGCATCCCAGCTGGGAGCAGACAGATAAATCTACCTTACCTATGTTTAAAAAAATATAGGCGGATCTCCCTCTCGCGTACCAAACTTGGCGCCCATACTACTCGTATTGATAATCGAAAGATAACACAATCTGCGGGCAGGAAAGTTATACAACACTTCCGGAGGAATACCCGTGTTTGTCAAAATTTATGATAACCGTTTAAACTGAGTCATACAAATAACCAGTAGTGTTACTACTTTATATGGGAGGAATTTGAAATTGCCGGTTATCATGCGAAATTTCATGAGAGAAACCGGGAGAAGATATATAATAAAGTCAAACAGTTAAATCTTCTTGGTCTAGCCAAAATATATTAAAGCAGACTATGTTTGATTGGCGACTTTCACCGCGTAGAAAGCTGGGAGAGCGTGAGCGAAAGGTCCCATAAGTCAAGACTCCAGTACTGTGTTCTATTGTTATATATATATATATATATATATATATATATATATATATATATATATATATATATATATATATATATATATATATATATATATATATATAATATATATATATATATATATATATATATATATATATATATATATATATATATATATATATATATATATATATATATATATATATATATATATATATATATATATATATATATATATATATATACAACAGAGCTCTTAAGTAATATCATACTGAATAATTCAGTTGGAAGCTCAGAAACGAGCTACTATATCTTTATCTTCATAGAAAGGGGCGGGCAGATGCAACGTTCACGAATGCTTTGATAAATTCAGCGTTGTGCTTATTTCTGAAAAATTCTATAAAGACTCCTTAAAATAGAAGCACCAATCTTCTATTTACAACTCTGCCAAAAGTAATCTTGAGCGAAAGTAGATACCTTTAAAGACCCTCACTGTATACTCTAAATCATGTGTCTCAACCTTTTTGTGTTCACGGCACACGTTTAATTTTCTAAAAATGTGCGGCACACTTATCTGACCCCGCGCAAGAATAAAAAAAATTACAGTGTTATATACTAAAATAAATACTGTAATTTGTGGGTACTTTAGAATAAAGAAAACTATCAATTTGATTTTCTTTTAATGAACAAAAATAGATATACTTCAAAATTATTGAATGAATTCAAGCTGTAAGATCAGTTTTATATTACATGATCACTAAAATATACTTCTTGTAGTAAAGTTACAAAATTTTTGCGGCACACTTTGCTGTGATGGGCACGGCGGCACACTAGTGTTTCGTGGCACACCGCTTGAGAAACACTGCTCTAAATTATGGCCATTTTTGGACCATCACTGTAGAGCAGAGGAGGAAATCCCGTGACAGTAGTATGTAGATCTGTTATAGAGACAACATAATGTCATCGTAGTATGTAGATTGGATCAAGAGGCAACATAATGTCATCGTAGTGTGTAGATCGGTTCTAGAGACAACATAATGTCATCATAGTGTGTAGTTCGGTTCTAGAGACAACATAGTGTCATTGCAGTATGTAGACTGGATCTAGAGGCAACATAATGTCATCGTAGTATGTAGATAGGATCTAGAGACAACATAATAACATCTGCATCGCTGTAAATAGAACCTCACGTGAGCATCACTTGAAATAGCAATAACTGAGTTTACTAGAAATTTTGAATTAGAAAACAAAAAGTAGCAACGAGAACTCACAGACACACATTTAGAAGAATCGTCCAGAAGAGTCGCGAGTTCAAATCTCTGTAATGCGTTGATAATCAGTGTCATGATTTAATTGAAATGTCTGACACTTTGGTCTAAGTGGTCTGCCCTTTTTTCTTTCTATTTCTTGTGTACGCCCACATTTCTGTCTCGTTAGCTCTAATAGCTCTAATTCTGTCGTTAGTCCCGTCAATCTTGACATGGGCCAAGCTAAGTCCACCCATTTGCACGTGGCAATAGCGGCATTTTTGTCGAAGGTCTTTTATTTAGCGATTCTTCGGGAATGGCAAGTACCCTGTCCCTTTAATTTATGGGGGACACGGGGAATTCTCTGCCCTTTATTTTATGCCGTCCTCGGTTTCCTCTCGAACGCAAGTCGCTCGTAGAATGGGAAAAGAGTTGCTAATATTACGTCGCTTCCCGTCTCGCGTGGAGGCCGGGGACTCTCTCCCCGTCTGTATTTGTTTCATCTCATGCGCGTGCGAAAGCCACGCTAAGCCACCTGCAGACTCTATCTTACTATTTAAGCCAAGCGTCCCTAGCACTCTTTACCCACCAACGTCCTTTTCAGGACGTACGCAGCGATCGCAATATAGTCAAAATGGTCCGAAATAAACCAAGAGCCAAGAAGAGGAAGGTATACACCAGCCCACCAGCTCCAAACAACAACCAGGAGTATAACAAAACCATAAACAGCCAGCCGGAGAGAAATGCCGACTCATCCTCAAACACCAAGAATGAGGTGAAACAGACAACTCTTCAACACAGACCGGCACAAGAGGAAGACAAAAGAGCAGAACAACAAGACGTCACCTCACAGCCTGCTGTTGATGAGAGGACAATATCATCAGAACTAAACGAGTTAGACCCAGAAGATATCGCGGAGACCACTATGGACGCACTATACAGAATGCGTGAAGACGGAGACGAGTTCCTAAGTCTCTCTCCAACATTAAAAGAAGCACTCTTAGAAGTAGCTCCAATATCAGACATAGGGATACGCCGGAACTCAATGGAGAACAACCAAGTGTCCCACGGTGATCAGAAGAAGCAGAATCATGAGCAGACAGAAGAGGACAGGGTACCGAGCCTAAAGACAGATGCACAGCCAGTGGTGGCAGATGGGAAATACCGCTCAGGCAAACTAAAGAAAAGCAGTCACAAGAAACTGGAACAAGACCGCAAAAAAAAAATTACGCAGTTGTCTGGAGGAGAAGCCACCCTCAGGGCACTCCCGGACGACAAAGTAATCAATGTCCTGGAGAATGTAGTAGGCAAAAGAGACATAATAAGTATCAGAAGGCACCAACAGGGAGTGACACTTGCCCTGAATGATACGGAAAAGACTAACTCGCTGATGACTGCTCTGGCGTCCGGGCCTAAAGAATTTCAGCTACCACACCGGATCAAAATCCAAGCAGAAATCTACATTTAAATCAAGAAAGTAGTCATCAAAGGGATAGACACCAGCTTGTCAGACGCAGAGACCCTCGGCTGCATCCAGGCCGAAAACCCTCTGAACAGAATCACACACGCCAAAAGGCAAAATTCCTGGAACAAAGAAGACACCAAACAATTCCGGAAAGCATCACTATCCAGAATAGACCCCGAAGAACACATGCCTGCATCCCGCCAGTGATGCCGTGTTCAAAGTGCCAGTGATTTTCTCACACAAAGAATACGTGCAGAAAAGAGACGGTCTGTAGATACTGTGCGGGCAGCCACGAATACAAAGACTGCCCCAAGGCAAAAAACGACCTCGACTACCAAGCGCCAAACAAGGATAGAAAATGTACCAACTGCCTCGGAAATCACGGAGCACGATACCGTGGGTGTCCCGAATACCAACAGACAAGGCAAATAATTACAGTGGCCATTGGAAAGGGGGTATCGTACCAAGAGGCAAAAAACAGACTGAAGGCAAGTACTGTAGGCAATAGACGCCAAGATAGCCTAACGGAACAGGTCAGACAGCTCACGACTGAGGTGAGAGATCTGAAACAACAACGGCAAAAGGAGAAAGAAAACCGTCAGCCACACAAAAACAGAACCTCAACTGCCAGATGTGAAGAAATCCATGATAGCTCGGAAAGTGCGAAACAACAACAATTCATAAACGACATGAAAATAATATACCAAGACATGAAAAGAATTCAGCAGCAGGTAGAAGAAGATGTCAGGAAGCTGATAGAACTGAAAGAGGAAACGAAGAACTACTGAAAAGAATAGAGGCAGAAAGAATGACCATTGAAGAAATTACATCAAACACAAAAGACACTAAAACGAACGACCAATCAGACGAAGACGTCATCGAGGAAACGCTAGAAAAGCTACTCCCAACAATTATAGAAAAAGCGCTATCCCGGATACAGGAGAAAAGGAAGACACAAGAAACAGAAACGAGGAGGGCAAAAACACACAAAACCACACAAGCCAGATAGTGAGGCAGGATATGAAATACACTACAGAACATGCCACGGCAACACGAACAGAGAAACAACGAAGAGGAAACCAGCTAGTGGTCCTTTTTAGGACCAGTCCTTTTCAGGACTAACAACCGGCCAACATCGAAGAACCTAACACACAATATACCCCAATTATAACCTCTTTTGTTAAACAGGGTATAACAACAATATAGTCGATGATAAATGATGATGATGATGACACTCTTTACCATTTGTCTCAACGAGAATCTTTGCTGCCTAGCAAAGTGTTATTAAGTTGACAGCTTAAAACAGTTTTGGTGTTGACTGATTCCTTGCTTGGTAAGCACGCCATTTTTTTAAGTTTAATTTATTAACTAGCTTAATCATATAGAATCGAGATCCCGTGTTACTTTATTTCCTCTTTAATATATATATTTCTTAAAGTTAAGTAATTTTTGTGCGACCGGGAGTTTCTGATCTTTTTTATTAAGCACGCTACCAATTTAAACTCCTCTAAAAGATACGCCAAAAGAGGGGATTTTTCGAAGGACAGAAGCGAGCTGATGTATATTTATTTGACCAAAGTTTTCCATTTGGACATGTGTATAAACAATTTTGTAAAGATTTTTGCTACATGATATATATATTGGGTTTGCGTGAACAGCTATTTTGTAAATTCACCCAGTGGCAATTCTAATGTTGGGCAAATACCCCTCGGGCCCGCACTCTATTACCATTTCGGTATTTTTCTTAGTTTATAATTTACATGCAATGGTTGGATGCTTAATGTTTGGGTTTCGCCTGTTACCACAGTGGGTGAGGCACTAGTGGGGGTCAGTACTTTAGCCTTAGATGCCACGGGCCCTGCGCCTCGCGGCTTGAAAAGCGGTAACGCATGGCTGGGTTTTACCTGTGTGAAAAGATAGGAAGCAGAGCAGGGGAGTACGGTGTGTTGGGATTTTGTAGCGAGTGAGAGAAGGTGGGGCGTGTTTTGATCGAGTGAAAGAACGTAATTTGTTGGTAAACAATAGGGACCGGGCTGTACAGTGGTCAACGATATTTTTGACATATTTGTATTTTTCAGAGCATGGTCACAAGCCTGTAATTTGTGCTCTCTTACTCGTATTTGGGGCACCTTACGTCGTCAAGGGGCCCACCTGGCATTTGCTCGATAATCGTCACTTTGCCAGTGTTAAAGCATGTTTATGCTTTAAGGCAAATGCCATATATATACTGAAGCACATTGAAAACGCACCACCTGTATAATCCAGGAACAGAGTGTGAAATGTAAATATAAGTGTTTACAAGTTTACATATTTGGAATCTTTATTCATTTTCCTATGAATCCATGCTGGTCATTAATTTGTACCTTTGATTGTTATGAAATTCATTGCATTCTGTGAAGGCAAGGGAGAAAACAAAAAATGCAACCAATAAAAAAATTCATTCACACTATCCTCAGTATCTGGTATGTCCACCGTGTGCTTGCAAACAAGCTTGGCAGCGGCTCCGCATGGAACGCACAAGTCTCTGAAGGAAATTCAGGGGAATCAAGTCCCATTCACGTGTAAGAGCAGCTTCGAGCTGTTGCAGATTAGCTGGAGAACCTTGCCTGTAGACTCTGCGTCCAAGCTCGTCCCACATATGTTCTATAGGGGACATGTCTGGTGATAGGGCAGGCCAATCAATCGTCACAATGTTCTGCTGCTGTAGATATTGCTGCGTAATGCATGCGGTGTGCGCACGTGCGTTATCCTGCTGGAGAAGCTGCAAGTCTGGATAATTTGTGAACGCAGGAGCAACCTATGCATCCAGAACCTCATCTCGATATGTCACAGCATTAACATTTCCACGGAAGACGTGAAGAGGCAAGCGATGGTGAAAACTGAATCCTCCCCAAATGTGAATACTGCCACCTCCAAATCGGTTGTGCTGACGAACACAGCAATCTGCAAAGCGCTCTCCACAACGTCGCCAAATCCGCATACGTCCATCAGCAAAGGATATGTTGAATCTGCTCTTGTCTGTGAATAGGACAGCATTCCACAGCAGTCTAGTCCATCTGACATGTTGCTCTGCCCATTGCAGGCGCTGCTGACGATGTCTGTGAGTCAAGTTTGGCCCAACATAAGGTCGTCTTGCAGTAAGGCCTGCATCTCTGAGTCGTCGAATGACTGTCATTCGAGAGACTTGCCCACGTCTACCCACTATTGCTCTTGCTGTTTGACTTCCCGGGAGAGAACGATTCCTTAGGTGACTCAGCACAATATGACGATCTTGCGCAGGGGTAACTCGTGGTTGGCCACTCCGAAGTATATCCCGGACACTGCCAGTGGTTCCGTAACGTTCATTGAGACGTACAATAGTGCTGTGGTGGCAATTCATCCTTCTGGCAATGGCCCTCGAGCTCATTCCGGTCTCCAACATACCAATGGCTCATTGGCGGTCGTTTTCAGATAGTCGTGGCTTTTCAAGCACATGTACTGGGTGTTTTGTCTCAACGGTCTTTTTATACCGAGTATACTGCCACAACGCGTACACATTTTCAGGGTCATAGCTGTTGGGAATGGTGTTGCACGTGTAACTTTCATTGTTTTCATGTAGTCTGTACACAAACCCGTGGGTTGAATCATGCACTTTCCATTCCAGCAGCCATTCGCTCTCTACCTCATGACAAACACGGGAAAATCCATTCCCACACTTTTGTTTCCAACTTCTCGGCATCAGTACATATAATAGTGGTGCATTTTTAATGTCTTTGAAATTGTGATGACTTATAGTATTATCCATTCTGTGGAAAATTTTCATCTGTTATGTAAACAAATTTGTTTTCGAGAATCAATAAAGAATCTTTTTTTGTTGTTAATTTGTGTCACGTTGACTGATAACACTGACAAACAACATTTTTCTTTCTTATATAAGAATAAGTGTTCTTTGGTCAGTTTCTTGTGCTGATTTCAAATCTGAAATCCGTTTGTCTCTATCACATCGGGTTCTTAAGATATTTGTGAATAAATATATTTTTGGGAAACCGTTATTTGCTCCGTTTCATTTTTACTATATAACTTATTAAAAATTAATAAAAAAGCAACATAATTCTACTTTTTATACTGCTAAAAGATGCATGACATATGTTACGCGATTTTTTCAAATAGTTACTGTATTTTGAAATAATTCTGAGCAAAATATGGCTTCTAGAAGTTGTAGAAATTCGGCTGATCTGTTCTGTTACGTGTGCGGATATTTTACCGATCGTGTTGACCAGAAAAAACTTTACACCATTACTAAAGAAAGCATATGAACTTTATTTCGATTCGAAAGTTGATGATGCAAATAAATCTTGGAAGCCAAATGCAGTTTGTTTGATACATTGGCAGGTTGGTTACGAAAATCGCCGAAGCATAAGTCGATGCCTTTTGGAGTGCCAGTAATATGGCGTGAACATACAAATCACACTACTGATTGTTACTTCTGCTTGACAAATATCCATGGTTTCACTTTTAAAACTAGAAAGTCTGTGGTTTATTCAAATATTGAATTGGTTTCGAAACCAGTGCCTCATGATCCAATCACGTGTCCGATCCAAGTACCACCAGAACAATATCCGTTGGACGTGAATGAACCATCAGAAAGTGATAGTTTACCTGCTTTAGAAACTAATTCTGACTCAGATTACATACCGGTGAATGATGGTGTTTACTTAATTAACCATTCAGAACTTTCAGATCTAATACGTGATCTCGCTCTTACCAAAGGACAAGCGGAATTACTCGGTTCGCGACTCAAAGAATGGAATCTTTTAGCGCCCAATACTCCGATATCTAAATTTCGTCATAGACACAGAGAACTTGTTCAATACTTTGAGATGGATGATGACATTTGCTATTGCAAAGATGTAAACGGTCATGAGCACATAGTCAACGAATGGCGATTTTTCATCGATTCTTCCAAGACTAGTCTAAAAGCCGTGTTATTGCATAACATAAATTTATTTTCATCAATTCCAGTCGCCTACTCTGTTCATATGAAAGAAACTTATGACAATACGGCTATACGTTTGGAAAAAATAAAGTACAATGACTACCAATGGCGGATTTGTGGAGACCTAAAGGTTATTGCAATTCTCACGCATGCAGACTGGGTATACTAAATTTTGTTGCTTCCGATGTGAATGGGACAGCCGCAACAGACAGGAACATTATGCAAGAAAGGTGTGGCCTATCCGGGATCGTATGCAGCTCGGGCATAAAAATGTAATACACGAGCCATTAGTTAACAAAGACAGCTTCATTTTACCACTGTTACATATAAAGTTGGGGCTCATGAAGAATTTTGTAAAAGCTTTAAATAAAACGAGCAAAGCTTTCACTTATCTTCGAGAAAAGTTTCCGCAAGTTAGCGATGCAAAGATAAAGGAAGGTATCTTTATAGGACCTCAGATTAGGAAAGTTATTGCAGACAAACAATTCGAGAACTTGTTACATGGTAGTGAACTTCGCGCATGGATGGCATTCAAATCGATTGTCGATAACTTTCTGGGAAATCACAAATCTGTCGACTATGTTGCATATTGTTAAGCAGTGCATAGATGCATACAGAATTATGGGCTGTAACATGTCCCTCAAAATCCATTTGCTCGATTCGCATCTTGATTTTTTCCCTGAGAACCTTGGCGAAGTCAGCGATGAACATGGAGAACGATTCCATCAAGATATCGCCGTAATGGAGTCACGTTATCAAGGACGGTGGAGTGTGACCATGCTTGCCGATTATTGTTGGATGCTTCATCGCGATGTACCACATGCCATTCACCGACGAAAGTCGACTGCAAAGAAATTCAAGCCTACATAACTGTTATAATTCTTGTACGAATGATGTTGTAATACTGTATGCGTTGTTTAAAAATTTCAATTGCGTATTTCTAGAGATCCCGACCTGATAGAGAAAAACGGTTTGCAGATTTAAAAACAGCGCATTAAAATTGACCAGAAAAACATAGAAATGTTAGAGAAAGAAAAAAAAAGTTTTTTTTTGTTAGTCAGTGTAATTTGTCTTTCCATCACGTCCCAATTTTATTACTCTTTTTGGGAGCCGCGCTAGCGTAGTGGTTACAACACCGCTCTGGCGACCGGGTGATACAGGATCAAACCCGGGCGACGGCATTTGAGGATTTTTCGTCGACCGGGATTTGGACTGGATTAACTCGAGACCTGGCGAGGACATTTGAAGGAGTGTCGTCGACCAGGGACTGGCGGCTCCTGAGCCGACCCAGCTGCAATGGGTACCTCCGAAATCGGCGAGTATTTGCCTGAATGGCGAGGGACACCTGTCTCTGTACAAGAAATAAAGGGATACTCACGTAAAATCAATCTCAGGTTAAGACATAAAATAATAACCTGAGATTTCGCCTCGAGTATTAGCGGGCGAACGCAAAAAAAAAAAAAAAAAATTACTCTTTTAATGTTCTGGTTTCCTCGACATTTTGTATTTTCTTTTCTTTCGGATTCTACCTGTGTGGCCCATTATTCCCCTTTCTCATACCCCACCCCGCGGTTTGTTTACGTTCTGGCCTTCAGTAGAATTCTCCACTGGCCAGCAGCGGTCAGCTAACGATAATGTTACCTAAGCGCACCTGGTGTGTCTGACCAGAAGAATATCTCTTGCGCTCAAAGTGTTTGATCGCTAGCGGGAGGTAACTTTTGCGGTCGGGAAAACAGGTTTGATCTTCGATTCAGGGGGAGATAAAACCCGCGGTTGGTCTCTGTGGTTTTGCCCCTTAGACGAGTTAGAAATCATAATATTATGTATTGTCTATCTGGGGGGGGGGGGGGGGGCTTTCTCGAGGTTGTTGTCTCGGATGTAGTCTCTAGAATCACATTTATCTTACTAAATATTACGCTATACACCATGCATCTGTGGGAAACAGGCTATGCCAGGTGTTCGGGTAGCGTCATTTTTAGACTATAAAATTAGTTAGATTTAATCAGTCAGGCACACTCGTAAAATATTTCCTGCCCGAGAGGACCACAATGAGAATAAGGCAGACGATAACACAGAACTAAATGTTATTTGCCTATGTTCTCGGCATTTCTCGGGGTGAGTAGACATCTATTATAATATGTCTATTCAGGTTAGGGTTTTTATATATATCTGATAGGAATGTGACTTGAATTAATTTTTGAGAATTTCTCCCGGTAATCTTAATTCAGTGATAGTGTTGCGCCGTCTACAGCCTTAGTTAAACGAGTGACGAAAGAGTCAGGTGTCAGTGTTATTTTTTTACCATGGGTTAAAGGTTACGGTAACAGATACTTACTAGGCGTAGAATCAGTCCATACAGAGGCTTATCATGGGTTAAGAGTCGGCTAAATTAACTGTCATTACTGTAAGG
The DNA here is from genome assembly GCA_024509875.1 of Oreohelix idahoensis. Classification (NCBI taxonomy): domain Eukaryota; kingdom Metazoa; phylum Mollusca; class Gastropoda; order Stylommatophora; family Oreohelicidae; genus Oreohelix; species Oreohelix idahoensis. The sequence goes on along the minus strand of JAMPIV010003406.1, from coordinate 72,342 downwards.
AAATGTCAGAGGTGTGGATTGTTCACTTAAAACTGAATAGTGAGATGCAGGCACTATAACTCTGAATTACAGGAGATAGTCACTTATTCCTTTCTGATAGAAACTTCTAGTGGCTGGGTATGGAATTTGATATGCTTACTTGGGTAGCTAGACACTAGTTATAACTTTCACAGAAAGCAGTCACCAGCCATAGATAACATTATATCTTATGATTCAGTCACAACTGTATTATTATAGCAAGAACATTGCATTTTCTATGTATTCATTTGTGGGATGTTAATATTTTCCCCAAGGGGGACATACGATTTATTTTTGTAATGTCAAATGCTGTAATCTGTTTATGTAAATTCACTTAAAGTTGTAAGATGAATAGCATATCCACTCAGCTGTAACTACAGGGTTAGGTTTCCTGCATGTTGAGTTGGGAGAAGAGGAGTAACTTTTGCTGTCAGAACATTTACTGACAGGTACATGGGTGTACAAAATATATTAGCCTATGTGGGCGCATGCTGATAATTGATAGAGTGGAAGGAACAGGAGACTTATATGGTTAAAGACAGCCCTAAACTATCATAGCAATGATTACAATAATTTAAATCCCATAGCGGAGCAAAACTGTTTTGTATAACGTTATTGTAAATTTTATTGTTTGCTTGATGTAAAGGTCGTCTCTTTTTGGGTCTCAGTTTCAGGACATACTTACTGCATTTGCCATCGAAAGAGTCCAGTCAGGCGACGAACGTAACATTCTCATCGCTCTCACGGCTCCTGAACGCAATTTGCACTACGAGTCGTCACCCCAGTACCTGAAACAAAACCTTTTTTTGTCAACGCCATTCTCTCTAACGGGAAAATAAGCTCACGCACTGTGTTACGAGCCATAGCAACTCTGGGAAAATCATCTGTTGCAGTAGTAGTTTCTTACTCGCCTCTTGATCGCCAGTCAGAGCATTGCGGCTTTCAACCTATCTAGCAGCCCAGCGTCTATAGCAGAATTTAAATCCCCAGCCTCTGTGTGCTTAAACGGAGCACTCAGTCAAACCACAGTTCAAGCCAGCCCAAACCGGATTTAATACCAAGCACGAAAGCAAAATTCACAGCGCCGGATAAGAGCGCAAGGGACCATTTGTCCTCAAGTAACTTCGTCTTGTGTGTGTTTCTGGATATTTAAAATCTCGCACTTATGAGCGGTCAGCCGGAGATAGACAGAGTCTTCCAGTCCCCCTCGCGCAATTAGGGGTCACCAACGATTAGCACCTACAGGAAAGTTATGTATGTTATTCCATCACCTTGAAGGATATCTACACGTAAGACACTTTCTGGAGCTAGCGCATTTGGTCCCATGAAAGCGGACAGACTGACACTCTATTTATTTATCTCTCTGTGTTCTACAGGTTTTATGTTGGTGGTCTGTGTGTTCGTTGGTGTGTATTTGCATATTTGTGATTATTGCTGTAAAATTTATTTATGTTGTTTGTGCTGATATGCATTATTTTCATACATTTCTTCTTTAATAAATTTTACTCATTTATTAATGCGCTGTTCACGACCCTTTCATCCATAATTAACATTTTCAAGCTCTTTACTATAGTCTCTATGTATAACCAGAGAAAAGAGGGAGAGCAGGCGGTGCTTAGACTATAAAAGTGTGTTGAGGCTTGGACAGAGAGATAACTTTTTGTCTTCTTCTTCCAGGTTTGTCTCAAGTCCACCTCCTATTTACACCTTAATCTAAGTGTAATCTATAACTCTGCCAGTCCACTATCATTGTCGATTTCACTATAATTGTCTAACTCGACAAATACTCTTACACTTTAACTCAACCACGACCATTTGAAAGGCAAAATTACTTGCCTACAACAAAAAGAAAAAAAAGAGGATTATCTCCCAACAGGCACATTGTGCATGCAACATTAAACTTTGGGAAATGCCTTTACCATTGAAAACAATGCATGGAGGCATATCTGGAGTCATCCTTATATGAACACCAGCTATGCACAATACTACAATATATCTACGTTGAAGTAAATATATGACTGTGAGGCTAATTATATCCTCATTGACTCTTGAAATAATCCACTCACTTCCAGAAATTCCCTCTGTGGTAAAACTTATTGAGAACCCAGCATTGCACACTAAGCTTGGAGAAGTCACTTGAGCCCCAGCCATAATTCTTTGGTTTTGACTTGGTTCACTGAGTGCAGAAGGATCTCACTATGGACCCAATGATAAGCAGGGGGAACTGAGAAGTGGCTCTGTGCATGACGTGACAATTCCTCGGGAGAGCCCAGAACCAGAGTACAGTATTTTAGCTCTGCATAGTTGGAGAGCCCCCTTGGATGGCAGGGAATGCACAGTATGTCACACACTTCTTACTCCTAGCTTGGGACCAGATGTACGATCCTTTAAATGCAAGCCAACCTGGAGAAACTGGAGCTCATGGCCTCAACTCAACACGTTTCGAAATGGCAGAAAAGCCACAGGAAAAGTCTAGATCTACAGTGTAGATAATACCAAGGAGTCTTCAACTTGGTATTGGATGCTAAAGAGCGAGAAGCTCAGCAGTCCTAGTTAAACAACAACAACAACGACCATTGAAAAAAACACACAAAAACACGAGCAGTACAAGCTAGCGGAGAATCACCGATCATAAATTTTCATCAAACAGAAATCGTAAGCAACAAGACATTCTTGTAGAAATTGTTGGGAAAATGGGGGCGGGGAATGGGAAATGAAACCGAGGTACAAGATGAACGAAGATAAATCAGAGAAAGCTACTGTACTTACATCTTTGACGTGTGAAATGAGATCGATTCTACATGATGTACGGATAAGCACAGAGAACCCTCCATACTGTGTCATACTAATACTCCCTAAGAAATAGGGTCTCTCTTAACAGGGTCATCGATTTTCAGCATATACAGCCACAGCTGAGCACTGAACGGGGTGTCATTTCCCATAATAAAAATAATCGTACAATGACAAGTGACCCACATGGGGAAGTCTGCAGCTTAAGTATAATCAGTTCATTCGAGTCCGTTTTTTTGCCGCGGAGGTTGGATACAGCCACCTTGCGAGCATTTCTGACTGTTAGTGTAGCAAAGAAGTGTTGCATTTTTTTCAGAAAGTGACATCCATGAAAAAAATTTAATAAATAAAAGATGTGGGACAAGATACATCAGATGCATTGTCTTAGTTCTGGCCATAGTCATTCCTTTATACGAAACACGTGGTGTGAAAACGTGGTAGTACCGCCATGAGGGTAATCAGCCATCAGAGAATTAGTTCGATTGTTTTTTAACTATCTATCTATCTATCTATCTATCTATCTATCTATCTATCTATCTATCTATCTATCTATCTATCTGTCTGTCTGTCTGTCTGTCTGTCTGTCTGTCTGTCTGTCTGTCTGTCTGTCTGTCTGTCTATCTATCTATCTATCTATCTATCCATCTCATCTCATATTATCTCATCTTATCTCATCTCATCCCATCCCGTCCCATCTCATCTCATCTCATCTCATCTTATCTTTTCTTTGTCACGGATTAGCCTCCCCTGTTTTGCAGTAGTGGTCCAACAATTGCCAAAACTCAAGAATATCTAATATGGGCCTTCAAAGGCGTCTACCTTCGCACAAGATTACTCTTGGCAGAGTTTTAGATAGAAGGATAATGATGTTACTATCTCAATGGAGTATTCATAAGATATTTCCGAAGTCAAGAACAATGCTGCAGTGGCAGGGCAATTATTAACTTATATCGGTCCGCCGCCTTTTATGAAGAATTTAGCAATTATTAATTTCAGCTCGTGCATGCCCCCACCCTGATTTATTCAGTGGAATTCTTATTATTATGGTATAGCTCTGTTTGGAGTGTATTTAGTAAAATGACTGAGACAAACATGTAGTACATTCATAATGATTAAACCGAAGTTACATTTGTATATTTACAAATAACAGATTTAATAATCATTTAGGTTTAACTAGGGTTTAGGGCATTTGAATAATGATTTAACAGAAAGTTATCATTACTGTTGTTATGGAATGAAAGTTTATAAAGGAGGTAACTTGGCAGCTTTTGTGTGTTACTTAGCTGTCAGTGACGGTTCTGCTCCTTCTGATGGTTTGGTTCTTGGTAGACTGATCACGCTCGTCGCTGGTCAAGGTTGTAGGGCGCAGCACGTTCCCAGAAGTGTCAGGGAGTGTCTACGAAGTTGGTCCCTCGTCTTAAAGCTCAGGCCACTTTTCCCTTCTTGTTCCAGAGATAGTACCCTCAACTGGCACCACCAACAATTATGGTAAAAGAATAGAAGCAAACGCTCTCCTGAGTATTGCGCTTTCCGAAACATAGTTATGGGTTCTTTTCTCCTATTCCACCATCCCATCTACCTCAGAATCTACCCTCGAACAGAATTAAGCTTAATCCCTCGAGAGAAAACTTTCTTTACATTTGAATTGAATAGCTTTATATTTATTTTACAATCAAATGCAAAGGTTAATAGTATAGATAGAAAATGGTTACATATACATTTACACTGGTTAAAATTGTTCACAATAAAGATTGAATATGTTTTCCGCTACACTTACACTGGTTGAAAATGTTCACAATATAGATTGAATATGTTTTCATTTACATCTACACTGGTTGAAAAACTTGAAAACTTTTATTATTTTAAAGTGAATTTGTTTACATGGACATTTTACACTGGTTTGTAAATGTAAATATTATAATTAGAATGTACATCATTTCTTTTATCTTCCTCTCCCTGCTCCAAATGGAACTTGGGAATACCTATGCTTTTTAGTTCTCTTTAATAAACTAGCGATAAAGCAGTCACCCGCCCTTGCAGTGGTGGTTCATGAAATCATCATTCTATATGATGAGGTTGCCAGCCTCAAATGACTTGGACATCTACTAGCACCTTTCACATATTAATATTCACACGGCAATATATACATATTAGTTCACATGTTAGTAATGAAAAATATAAAATGTAAAACGTACAACTTACGCCAATCTTGGCTCACAGACCGTTTGTTCAGAGAAGTAGGTTTAAGGCACTGGCAGATGCCTTTTTTCACGTGTCTTGTGGGTCGTTATGTTAGTACTAAACTCCCACTACGACTCCGTGTTTCAGTTTCCTCAGATGCCGGTCTTTCTTATTAAAATGGTTTTCTTGGCTCTTTAAGTTCTTCAAGATGTTCCACAAAGTCCGGTCTGATAAAAGGGGATTCTAAACTCTAACTTCTGGCAGTCTGGCTGCAGTCTTGGCAAGCAAAGCTCACAGTGAACCTCTCTTGAAAAAAAAGCCAGGTTATATTCACTGCCTGCCCCCGCATTTGTTTTGTTACGATGCTAATGTGACAATGCGAAGACGATGTGTAAAGAAGAATAAGAATTCGTGTGTAATGTTGTCGTCACTCTCTCTGGCCTACTTTCACACACGTTCCGCAGTCACAGAAAAACTCTCTTGATGACAGGGGTCCAACTTTTATTAATGAAACCCTATCAGGTAGTATATGAATCATACAGAAAACAATGTTGTCCACAATTTTACTTTGAAGGCAATTACTAAGCAGCACCGTATAACCAAGTTATTTAGGTATTTTCTACGTAACACCATATTACCCAGCACAGACTGCTGGACTCTCTCTTTGTCGTTAGTTCTCTTAGCACAGACGCAACTTTGCAACAGCCCGGACCTCACTTGGTTATCGTACTAGGGCGTGTTTTGCACAAGAAGACGATCTGGCTACTTCTCAGCTCTCTGACCCAAGTCTCTCACTGTTTCAGTTTTTATCTACATCTCCACCCCTGTACCACATGATAGCCACGTCAAAATGTCAGGGAAAGCTCCACCCATCCCTGTAGGGAGCAAATCAGGAGTCCTATGCTCAGTATGGATGACGTGAGATCACATCTTAGTAAAGATTATCTTCCTAGACGCCCACAATTCAAGTTCCGCCCACTGGTGGTTACATTCCCACGATATCTCTTGCCTGGAGTCACACCTCACGGTTTCGTGCTCAACAAGGTGTTTTCCTCTGGTGTCAGACAGCGCCGAGATGTCTAACCAAGGGCTGTCTCCCATTAGATTTTCTGCGTCTCACACGTTTGCCTTCTTCACGGATGGCAAAGGTGTGTTTCGTTTAAATTGCACGTTACCGGGTGAGAATGCCAACATGAGCACAAATATACACCGTAGGCCAGATAGAAAATTAATTACGCCGTCTAAAATTACATCTTTCTGGTCACACGGTTACACTAAGAAAGCTTCAATCGTTTCAAACATGTGTGTTTAGTGGGGTAATTTCAAAATTATTTCCGCCCGAAATAATGTGCGTGATGCAAAAGGTCAAGTCTCCCATATATGCTGCAATTTTGAATCCATGCTCCGTAAGGAGAACATCAATTAGTGCAGGTTCTCTAAGAATAGCTACAGTACTTGCTCCATGCTCCGTTAGCAGAGCCAAGGAGAAAGAAGTAGAAGACTATATACACATATACATTCAATGTGTGCAGGTGAAAATGTGTTGGTCCCTGTCGTGCTTGTTTCTCTTGCATCTCTCTTTAAATTTAACCATTGCGTGTTTGTTTATTTACCCTCTAGTAATCGTGGATTATAATTTTATTTTGCTTCTCATAATGCCTTACATTCTTCCTACATTCTACGTTTTCTCAGGAGTTTCAGCTGTTTTCTCCAGATGAAGGTCGTTTAATATTTGTGTGTATGTGATATCTTTCTTGTTCATATTTTGTGTGGTTGTTATTGCTACTGCTGTTGTTGTTGTTTAAACTAGAGCTGCTGAGCTTCTCGCTCTTTTGCAGCCAATACCAAGTCTTAAGTCCTTCGTTTTATCTACACCGTAGATCTAGGCTTTTTTTGTGTGGCTTTTTTACCAAAACATGTTGCGTTGAAGTCATGGGCTCCAATTTCTCCAGCTTGGCTTGCATTTTAAAAGCTCATTACTGTACATCTGGTCCTAAGCTAAGAGGAAGAAGCGCGTGGCATACTGTGCATTCCCCGCCATACAAGGGTGTTCTCCAAATAAGCAGAGCTAAAATACTGTGCTCTGGTTCTGGGTTCTCCCAAGGAATTGTCACATCTTACACAGAGCTACTTCTCAGCCCCCCCCCCCCCCCCCCGCCTATCATGGTGTCCATAGTGAGATCCTCCTGCATGCAGACAACCAGGTAAAAGCTAGGGTTACGTCTGGGGCTCAAGTGATTCCTCCAAAATTAATTTGCAATGCTGGGTTCTCGTTTCACCACAGGGAAAATGCCTGGAAGTGTGTGGATGATTTCAAGAGTCAATGAGGATGTAATTAGCCTCGCACACAGAGGTTAACTTCGCCATTTGTATACTATATTATTGTGCTTAGCTGGAGGTTATATAAGGATGACTTCAAATTTGCACCCATGCATTATATGTGTGGTAAACCATACTGTGTATGGTTTTCTTTACTGTGGATCTGTTCCTCATGACATATCGTGCTACTAAATGGAGACAAGAAATTTCTTTTTGAAATTAATTTTTTTAACCTCCCCTTACGAGTGACATTTCTTCCTGTCTTTTGAACAATACTCTATGCGTGTCTTCTTTCTCCCTTTTTTATTTCTGCACACATCTATTCTTCTGTTACAACATTCCTTAATAACTTCTTGACCTCGACTCTTCCCAGACCAACTGTTATTTTGTTAGCGCGATTTCCTTCGCTTTCGGCCAGATTGTCTGGCAATTCATTTCCGGCTAAGCCAGCGTGTTCCGGTATCCAGACCAATATACTCGGTAATCTTCGTTGTTTAAGATACGTCTTAGCTTGGACTATATCTTTGACGTTGTCTGATCGGCTACTATTCATCTAGGTCCCTTATGCTTGCATTGATCACAGAGCGGTGTTCTCCTAGACTGCTGAGATTCGTGCAGCGTTGTCTGTCTCTATCTTTCTGTCTTTACGTTTTGCTGATCCTTTTCAAAATGTTTTAGACTTTCTCTGCATAGGCGTCCTTAAGATTTAATTTCTTGTTTCTGTTTGTCTTAGAATACGTTTTCTCATGGTTCCTTCCGTTGTTTTTGTCTTTCTTAGAATACGTTTTCTCCTGATTCCGTCTGTTTTTTCTGTCTGTCTTAGAATATGTTTTCTCATGGTTCCATCTGTTGTTTCAGTCTGTCTTAGAATATATTTTCTCATGGTTCCGTCTGTTATTTCTGTCTGTCTTAGAATATGTTTTCTCATTGTTCCATCTGTTCTTTCTATCTGTCTTAGAATATGTTTTCTCATGGTTCCATCTGTTATTTCTATCTGTCTTAGAATATATTTTCTCATGGTTCAATTTGTTGTTTCTGATTGTCTTAAAATATGTTTTCTCATGGTTCCATTTGTTATTATTTCTGTTTGTCTTAGAATATGTTTTCTCATGGTTCCATCTGGTTTTTCTGTTTGACTTTAATGCTCCCGTGAAGTTCCTGGGGGGGGGGGGGGGTTCTGTGGTGGTTTTTGATGGTATGCAATGTTGTTGTTCTTTATTACTATTGTACTGAATGAGGTCAGCTGTGAAGGTCCCTGATTATAACAAATTTTGGGTTGAGTTATCAGGGTACCTTTCTGCTACCACCTTATGACCTCAATCAGACCTATTCTTGACTAGTATGTATGATAGCTACGTCTAATGTCTAGGGTTATGCAAGTGTGGTGTGATGGTAATTTAACACTAACACACACACACATATAAACAAATATTAAAGTCTATGATCAAATGAACTAACACCTGGGTTAAATTTTGATGTGTAAATATTTTCTATACAATTTTATTGGTCCTGAACCTAGTATTCTTCTGGTCAGGACTTTCAAAATTAAAAAGAAATCAAGGTATATACATAAAATGCAAAACTTTAACCCAAAGGGACACTTTGTCCAAACATATACTGTTAAAATATACTAATAGTGTTACTAAATTTTTAATATTACTGGTTTCTAACACTGGATGGCTGTTTGGGATTCTTTAATCATACTCAGTTCTTTAATATACAACTTTCAATGTTTAATTCTTTGGGGACTATTTTTATTATGTTACACAGGGGTGCACTAGTCTTTGATGCTGATGAAAAGTCGGGTGCCAGATATTATTCTTATCTGGCACAACTTGAACTGTCCGTATTCTTGCTGTAAAACGATCACTTTGATACTGGCCCAAAAGTAACAGGGTGGACTCTGTAGATGCCTGTCACTACTGGAAATGAAAAGACTTCTCAACTGCTTTTCACAGACATCTGGCACCGGCTAGTGCCAGATAAAAACCCTGTAACAATGAAATAATGCCTCCTTGTTGATATCATACTTAAACTGTTATTTCTACAAATTATAATACATGAGAAATAAAGATCTGGGTCATATCTAGTTGACCAACCCAGCACATCCATTACAAAGTGTACCAGTGTTGTTCACATGTCTTCCTCTAAAGGCGGCCCTGCATCTGCAATAATAATATTAATCTTTCTTTTCTTCCATACAATAAAAAGGTGAGCTGTGTCCATCTGGCCACCTAAGAAAACATGTTTATTTCACAAACATGTGCATTTTACAAAACTGGCAATGTGTTATAGCATAAATGTACCTCTAGGCCCTGCATATATCAGCTAGGGACCTAATTACTTACAGTCGTAATGGCAGTATCTCTCACTCACATTTTTAAACAAAATATATATGAATAATTTCTGCTTTACCATAAATTCAATGAATAAACACAGGTACGTTGATTAGCAGACTTCAGATGTCCTGATGGCTGGACTGTGATGCCTATTATTGTTTTAGTTATATATTTATTTACTAAGGCAAGTCACACTTCACAGAATTTCAAACGTCCTGTTCAAGGAACAGTTTTATAACAAATGGCGTCGATACTTTGAATGTTTCAATATTATAAAAGGCGTTGGCCAATGAGCGAACGACTACTTTTGAATTTGAAAATAAAAGAAAAAAACAGACTTGATTTTTGGATTTAACAAGTTTTCTTCTCACTCATTCTTAGATTTCTACTGCTAAAATATATTTTTTGTTAAGCCATCCCATAATTTCTCTCCCCTTGTCTACCCCTCCTCCAATAGAATACATGTACCCTTTTCCTGCCTTTTTCAAGGACGCGTCAAAAAATCAACGTTAGTGAAAGTAAAGACGAGCATGTGTTGGTCTGTCTGTCATAACCAATACCGTCTTATGTCCATATCTTTCTTATTGTCTGTCGGATTTTCTATTTTAAAGCATATTATTTACCAAGAGAAGATAAGCTCTCAGACTAACTAACTTTTATGATCCTAAACCTATTAATAAGGAAGTCCATATTTTTTCCCAGAGTTAGTTTCAATTTCCACTATCATATAAATTACGCCATTTCTCCTCCGTTCGCGCATCGTTCAAACTGCAGCAACAACAAGTTGGTGACGTCATAAAATGTATCAATTTGCAGACAGAGTAAGGCGTGTGTGGTTATACAGTTCCACTACGTACTCAATGCACTAACAAAATTTAGTGTTGTGGCTTTCTTTTCCATCTGCCGCCAACAATATTGCCCGCCTTTCCTACAATTTGGCGTGTTTCAACCACTTGTGTCCTCAGTCTAGAAATACATTGCCTCTCTCCTCTTTTTAGTCCGAAATAAGGCTAATACTGTCAAAATTGTTATCTATAAATCCAGGGTCATAGTACCCTTATACACTACGTTCTGTCTTGTTAAAATCAATGCGTTGACTGGCGGCGGGAAAGACGACGCGTTACAACTATACTATTATTGTTTCTACTTATATTATTTTGACTTTTATACTTATAAATAATAATTTTATCGATGTATCAATGCAATTTTATCACAGGTTCTTAGGTGACTGTTGCATAATGCGATTGGACTCGATATCTTAGGTAATCCAACACAGCGACACACACACACACAGCGAACACAGTCTAGACTGTGTAACGCGAAGGTTTGTTTTTCTACCAATGAGAGCTTCGCAAGATTTTTGCTTCGGAACTAGTAGGTATGTAGCTGAAACATGGTCGGAATCGAAATGTGTGCTCAGAGGTTTGTCTTTCCATCGAAGTTGTGAAAATTCAGGTAGATTACTAATAATACGGTCATTAAGGTTGGATATTAGAAAGCATAAGCTTTGTTCAGATACCTACATCGTCTTGTTATGTGCCGTGTAACTCAAGATAATTGAGGTGAAAGACAGAAATACATGAACCTCACAGATGTCTGCACAGTGTCTTTAACCGTAGTAGACGATAAAATGGATTGTATTGAATGAAAGTTACACAGGACGACAGATCTAAATCGGCCGGTTATATCAAGACTAAGATAAAGAAAATCGGTTGGAGGATAATGGAACAGGAATTTATTGAAATTTTACCAAAAAGACACACAACTCGAATCAGCAACATTTTGCAGAGGGCAGGAACAAACGATCGACCTATGACGCCACTGCTCTCCAGTTCGTAGGATGGTACCGTATAAAAAGGACAGAAGAAAATTGAACAGTATACAGAATAAACATATAGACAGTTTAGTAGAAAGCAGTAGGGGACCCCTAAATATACTAAGGATAGTTAAAGGTAATGGATGGGGGGCCAGCAATACAATAATGCTTATGTTCTGCAAGTCTTTTATCAGGGGGAAACTAGATTATGCCAGCATAGTCTATTCACTAACAAAGCAAAACTAGACAGAATTCAAAATGCCGCTATGAGAACCATTACAGGTGCATTTATATCAACACCACTAGAAGTAGGCATACCACCCCTTGGTCTAAGACGGAAAGAACTAAGATTAAATTCTTGGAGTAAAGTAGCACAAGAAGTGACCCACCTAGCACATAAAGAATTTGTCAAAAAGCAACCAAGTGTATTGGACGTCCCCTTAAATAAATAAAGATATACAACAGGGTGGAAAACTATAGAAGATCTAACACAGTTCAAAGAACTGTCAACACAACTAATAATAGTAATACATATAGAAGCACAATACTACCTGGGAACTAAAAACACCAATCATAGACTAATCACTTACTGAAAAGATCAAACAAAACCTAGAAGACAAGAAAGCCAAAACGATAAGTAGAAAGTTCATCAACCAACTTACAAAACAAAGTCTGGCCGTCTACACTGATCGATCCAAGAGTGATAGTGGGCAACTAGGTGCAGAAATCCCAACGGGCTGATCACCCGTTTGTCAGTCACTTTGATTACGGAAACAACAGCAAACGGATTGATTTGTCGTTGCCCTAAAGACGCCATTAGGCGTGATGGGAACAACGGCAAAGAAAATCTATTCGCTGTTGCCCTTAAGACGCCACTAGGCGTAATGGCCACTGACTGCTTTGCCGGTCGTTGGCTAAGGACGGAAGAAGAAGAAGAAGAAGAAGGTGCAGAAATAGTAATACCACAGTGGGGAATTAAGAAGAGCAACAATGGTAGCAATTCTAAAAAGTTTAGAAATAATCGAAGATAACCCGCCAGAAGCTGTTACGACATTTACAGACTCACTATCATAACTACAAGCACTAGAACACCCACGTAAATAAAGCCGGCCAGACATAAAGGAAGAAATTCTAGCAACTAATACATCACTAGGGGACAGAGGATGTAGTGTGAGGCTAGTGTGGGTTCCAGCACACATAGGTATAGCTGGGAACGAGTTGGCAGACCAGAACGCCAAGTATGGAAAAATAAGTAAAAACAATATAAGAGCAGGACTGGGAAGGTCGGAGATCAAGAGCCAAGTGAAGCTAACTATAAACGAGGAATGGAAGACAACGTGGAAGAACAGTAGAAAAGGCAGACACGCGTTCAAACTGCTGAAAGAACCAACAAGGGCGTGCTAGGTCAGAGAAGAACTAAAGGTACCCTCGAACAAAAAGCTGTGGCGTCTCCGTCTCGGTGCAGCGAACTTTATGATAGAGGAACCCCACTGCCAAGAATGTCAGGAAGAAAATGTCAAAGACCACTACTTGATCCACTGTAGAAAATACGATCAACAGAGGCTAAAATTAAAAACATACTTTAGAAATCACAATATAGACATGACAGGTGATAAGGTTTTATGCCCCGGGGGAAGCCCAAACAATACTTAAACGATATATACATAAAACAAAGGAAAATATATAAGGTTAATAACAGCGACAATATTGGTAATAATAACAAAAATAATACGTCGGAAAAGACATTCAACCAAATAGAAATTAAGCAACAAAAACTAACAAATCATTAATAATAAAAAAAAACAACTACATCAACAAAACGGTAAAATTAACAAACTTACTAACTACTCATTGTGATAAGAGGTTTTGATGGTAGTAAATTTAAAGGTTAACCAGGTGAGGTCAAGCTATGTAAGTACCCTGAATCAGAAAGATGATGATGTATTTCTCAGGGGTCCCTATCTGCTACCTCTTCTGATCTCACCCAGTGTACATGTATCTCTGTAGTGTTATGTATATATGGCAAGTGTCTAGGGTAGGTATGTATTTAAAGTGAGGAATGAATAAATTCAAACAGAACTGTACTACAACAAAATGCAAGTAAGTAAGACTGGTGGGAACGTTTTGGTATATATATATGGGAATAAATATACAATTTATTGTCCCGAACCTCAATCTTTTGGAACAGGACTTGTCAAAATCATAAACATGTTTATTTACAGTTTTTAAATAAATAAGATGGAACTCTGTCCATGAAGTGTAACAAAATAAAATTGTCACTAGAATGAGTACCCCACTGTCTGATTTTCAATGCTTGATATTACACTAGTCAGTTATTTGAGGGTTTGTTGTTTTCATCACGCCCCAGGAAATTCTTTTTGTTGTGGTGGTTTAAATTGAGAGGAACTATCATGTGCCCGTAGTGAGGGACTTAGCTTTTACGCCTGTCTGATGCTATGGGCTCCAGAATATATATGTATATGGTCACTCAAATGGTGCTGCTTTCTGAATGAAGATATGGCCTGTAGCTCAAAGTATATTGTGAGCCTTCACTGCCCACAATTTCTGTCTTCTCCAGGTTGTCTGCCACACTTTTTTACTGGTAATACAACCCTGAAATGAGAAGGAAAGTTTCCTCCCCTTTTATAGCCTGTCTATAACAATTCCACAACTAATCAATGGTAATCTTACCTGGGGTCAGCCATGTGTGCTGACCATATGCACCAAACCCTATATTTCCATGACTACACTCAGTCCTGTGTTTTCATTCTTTTTTCCATATGGCATTAAAGCCACTATTCCTTTAGCATTGCTTGTCTTCCACATAATCAGCAGGGGTGTACATATATATCTTGTGACCTGTTAATGACTTCTTTCAAACATTCTATGTATAGTGTCACATGTTATTTGAACATTGTGTCACTCCAGAAACCACTACCAATTTATTTTTTCCTGGACTTACAGTCGCAAAATTTTATGGCAAACTTACAAACACATTTATTTTCACTTCCCAATGGCAATATCAATTTTATTACCACGGCACTATGGCACAAAATTTGTAAGGCCAATAGCAAAACATTTTTTACACATTTCACTCCGAAAAAGACTGCATTCCTACCTAGGTCATCGTAACCTGAACCATCTCCCAATTAGCAGTATCGAAATAAAATGTATCGGCATACGCATATAGCCTGATACTTGCTAAGGAAATATACCAATAAAATCATCTATCTTACCTCAAGTAAAGAATAATAACACATGCACAACGTTGACTAGCAGTAAATAGGTTTTTCTGACTGCTTTCTTGTCCAGAAGGATAAAGCTTGGTCACAAGGCTTTCCCACTGATCTCAACTTGGCACTGCTTGATAGTTTTTCAAATGCCGGACTATGCAATGGGGTGTTAAATTTTATCAACTACCCTTAGCCAATCAGAAGACGATTCAAAATTTTAACTATTTTTGGACTATAAACTTTGAGCAATCGTAAGTGTGTTCGTTCGTCTGATTATCTTTGTGTATGTTATATCTCAGTTATTTATGGATCGATTTTCAATATTAAAAGTGATAATTACACGGTCAACTGACCTCTATCGTTCTATCTAATTTTCCTTTGATTATTCCTTAACAGTTTCAGCTGGGTAATTTTTGTTTAATTAATTGTAGTTCTAACCTGATCTAAAATATCAGTAAATTAAATTTTTCTAAGTCAAGATAACTTTATTAAGTGGGAATCTTTAGGTTAATATATTAATCAATATCAGCGCTATAATTCAAGATATCCCTTTAATTCTAATTCCCTTTAGTTATTGAGAAATAAATTATTTAATTTTGGTCAAAAACACAGAATCGGCGTTTTTGCCACTACAACCAAGATTTTTTTCTCTCTACCAAAAACGAGGTAACAATTCGATTGGTTGTTAATTTTGACTACGTCTTTCGATAAATATTAGGGGGAAGTGTGTGTATGGGGTTAGTAACTTTTAACCTGTGGTAGTAGAAAAATTCAAATTCTCTAGTTAAATTTTTAGCGGTAGATTTGACTTTGCCCCAGACAAATTTCAAATACTGTAGTTAGTTATAGATTGTAAAAATACGTTTTCTAGGTTTTGAAGCGGAGAAATTTGAGCGCGTTGTGATACAGATTCACTTCATCACACTCATAGGACAAGGAAAGACAACGAGGTTTTTAAAAAAAAACACCAACTCAAAAAGAACAAATACTAATACAAGTTAAAACCAAGTGCACAGGACAATAGTTATCTGTATACAATACAAAACTGAAAATAAAATGACAAATACTAATGTAAATTAAAACCAGCATCTGCAAGAGACAGTCGTTATTTAAATTTAATACAAAATTAGTAAGTAAAATGACACTAAATATCCCAATTATAACCAATTTTCAGGTTGAACAGGGTAGACCAAGATGAAACGAAAAGAGGCAATAATGGTCAGCTGTTAAGTGCCCGCTCTCCCCCCATCACCTTTAAAAACAACAACAACAACATGAACACTATACCTCAGATCTGGTTTTGGAACCCTAGTGTATGGGAATTTCCAGCTACTGTCCATAGCAAATTGAGAGTTCGGTGCAGTCAGCACAGTTAAGTGATTAAGGAAAGGACTGATTCATGACATATGACCAAACATACTTAGAAAAGACTTATGATGATACTAGTTTTTGTTAAGATCTACACAAGTGAAAAGACAGTTTCTTAAGTCACAGGGACTGTCTTAAAAGATAAGAACAGTGGTTCAAAAGATACGTGTTCAAGTCAAGGAAAGTGAGAGTTAGTTTAACTGATATTTTAATTTAAAGTGACTTTTGATTTGAAAGTGATATATCCCAACTTTAATTGTGTGTTACGCAATCTTTTGTAAATTTTCACCATCATCATCACTTTTCCCAATGTGTGTATACGAGATCACACATTCTTTAAATATACTTTTGTGCGCACCGTTATGGGCACATTTATTTTTGGTAAGTGTTACTATTTTCGGGAGAGTACATATAAGGGAAACAATACAATTAATGTTTAACTTTCAACCAAAGTTGCATCCCTTAACGTTACGTACTGACAGAAAAAGCTGGGATTTTATATATAGGATTAACCTTTCGTGACAGTGACACTGAAAGAATAGGGCTAATGCTATTTCATGCATGTCGTAATAGACAGTTAATATGAGATTGTGCATGGAGTTGGCAAGGCAATCTCATCATGTTAAACATTCTGCTATAGAAGCCACCGCTGAGGTGGTTTTTTTCAAGGGGGTCATTTTCAATTGTGGCTTTGTTCCCTAATGAGTATAAAAAGAAATGATTATAGTGATGATGATGATGATTGTGGTGTCTGCCCATGCACACCACATGTTAGATTTATTGAGTTTGAGTCAGTGCTGATAAATGCGGCACTATTTGGAATATTGAAAATGATGCGCAGCAGATATATGACGTATGATTGTTATGTGTAGGTTCAAGGTGTTGACGAAAACCCTTGAGCAGTGTTACAGCTGGATTTTGGCTGTATTTTCATTTTGTGTTCCAGTGGGAACCTATTACGAAGTGTTCACCTTTCTTAAAGGTTGTGGATTATACAATAGAAAGGATACTCTTGGAACAGGATTAATCCTGTCATGATGATTTTCTGTAATTAAGGATCAATCTTTACGACCTGATATGTATGCAACATTGGATATAAGTTTATTGAAGGATATTGAGTTCGTTTATGAAGGAAAACTGTCTTATTTCCTTATCGTTGAATGGGAATTTAAAGAGCCCGCATTGATGTTGTGGATTTCGGAAGAAAACATATAATCGTTAGGACATTTCACCCTAGACGCACCAGAGCAACAAGCATTAATATGTAGCAACAGCAGGAGCAATCAAATACAAATTAACCTAATGAGTATAGGTTTCGAATGTGGACAGGGGAAGCTATTTACCTGAAATAATAATAATAAACGAACACGCAATATGTGCAGACAGCGCCCCACCACAATGATGATGACGACAACGACAACTTAATTAACCACTTCCAGTTTCCATTGTTTTTGTATGACTTTAGTGAGCCATCTCACGGTTTGATTTACTGTTTATCTTTTAATGAGCCATGTCAGGGTTCCATTTATTGTTTCTGAGTGGCTTTAATAATCATCTTCAGTATTCTAGCTGTGCTGTATAACCTTAATGGGCCTTCTCGTGGTTCTGTTTGTGACTTGATGCCTCCTTTATTGTATTCTAAACACTCACGGGTAGTCATCAGGTTCTACTCCGGTTGAGTGAGTACACACCAACTTATGTTGATGTTTGTTTTTTATAAATGTCTTCTGTCACGCACGAATATGCACAATTTGGTGTAGGGGAATTCGTGCGCGCTTGTGTCCAAGCAAGGCAGATGACGTCAAAGGTAAAAAATGAAAGCCAGCATCTCAAGCCAGACATTGAGTCTGTTGCCTATATTCCTAGATATACCCAGTGTGTTGGGTTAGGTATTCTTCTGGTACAATGACTTCTTGGTAGAAGCCATTGTCGGCTTACACTACACGTAAGTCCGAACCAGTTTTGGTAAGAAGTGAATTGTTTACTTGAACTTTCGTGTCACCATCCTTCGTTGGCATCTAGCTAGCACCTTTCTGCAAAGGGGTGTTATAATGGATCAACGGGGACTTTCACTGAAAGCATTTTAATATTATAAAGGATTCAAGGCTTCATCCTTTACGGTTTATTGGATTGTAATATTATGTGGATTGCCGTCGCACGAGTCACGGCGACGAAGAGAGGTTAGCCAAGCACTAGGACATAACCTTCGTTGTTTATATTATATGCAAGTATGTATGGATCTGCCATGTCAGGGGTACCAAGCTACTAAAGTACCCGACCAGAATTGTAGGACAGAATCAATATATTTATTCCAAGATCTTTATGGTTGAATAGTCCTAACGGTCATGACATTGACGCAAGGTCAAACCCTGATCTTATGTGAGGAAGTTATTATGATGCCTGTACCATGCCTATATATATGCTACATGTACGTTTACTGTGGAATCCATGTTGAAGTACTGTAACCTGTTGTCGTCAACGTATTTCGTCCTAAATAAATTATGATGTCAGTAAACCTAACGAGTTCGTCCCTATACACATTGGCACTCGTTGACGTGCCTGCTTGTTATTGAAGTCCTTCCTTCACGTTCCAAGAAAGAAACATTCGCGTTATTATTGTCAAGTCCAAATAGCATCGCCCGTGTTGGACCGTTGTCACTACGACACCATCAACATCCTTTAGTCAGCGGTTCACACCCCAGTAAAAGCGAGGCTACAACTATGGCGGCGCAGTGTGGTCTGAAAATATCCATTTTTTCAGTAACGGAATCGAACTCAATCCAACTCGGTTGAAAAGAAAAATGCAGTCTTTCAAGGCGACAACATCCTGGACTGGTTATAAAATCTAACGGCTACTCAAGGTCAAGATGGACTCAACTGCTTCTATCATTTGCGGACTCTACCAGGTGCTACGTAAGCTTCCTCGGTGATACAGCGCCGGAGTGCAAGACTCTGCAATCCTGGAAATTGCATTTTATCACAAAATGATGAGTATTACTCTGTTCGTTGTCACCGTCTTATGTTAGCTGAGCCGCTTTTTAATATGTCCATTGTAGTATTTCTTGTGATGCATGTTTTATGTTCCATGTTTGTTGTGGGCGGTAGGGAGGTCGATCTGACAAACGAGGTTCATCTCGAAGCTGATTCGGGCTCTTTGTCAGATGTTCTATAGGATTTATTTGTAAGTTTCAATTGAGCGATAATTCCGGTTCAAGGCTAGAAACCTTGCTGTAGTTCCGATCGCTACTTGTCTCTTATAATAGTATTTGTTTAGCTGTTCCGTCAAGTTTTAATCGTTGTTTTCATAGTTATTTTTATTCGTATCTTGGTTTTATGATGTATCTTGTATGTGATTATTGTCCTTCTAACCTGACTTTCGTTGAGTTTTTTACAAAACATATGTTTTTACACTGTCTTGTCATTTGTCTTGTGTAAGTTTTTATCGCAGTTATCATCGTAAATTTTTACGACATTCTATTTTAGTTTAACATTTCAATTTTGTTTGACCTCTGCGATCGTCTTCTTCGTCTTTGATTATCTCGTCTTGTCATTGTTGTTGCTATTGTCTATGGCTCTTGTCTGTTCTTAATACTTCATTGTATAAATTATTTTAATTAATTAATAATATTTTGTATACTTAAGTGATAATTAGGTACCGTTCTTAGACAAGAACTTATTGCACACACTTAAAGTAAATTAATTGATAATTATTTGAGTAAATCAAAATGTCGTCGCTTGAATATTTTATGAAACAGGCAAAATCCGTTGGGATGGCTCCTGACGAGGCGAAAGCATTCGCACTATCAGAATACAAAAAGGCTCAAGAGATAGAAGCTGAACAGAGGAAATTAGAACTCCTGAAACAAGAAAATTTGAGATTTGAAGCAGAAGAAAATGATAAGAAGAGGAAATTTGAATCTGAAGAGAATGAGAAACGATTTCAGCGTGAGGCGGAACATAAGAAACTTCAGATTGAGGCAGACAACAAAAGACTTCAATTGGAGGCAGACAACAAAAGACTTCAATTGGAGGCTGAAGAAAAATATAAACTTGAAATGGAAAAGACTAGAATGGAATTGGAAAGTAAACAAAAAGAAACAGAAGAAAGGAGATTGTTAGCTGAAGAAAATACAAGAAAATATCAACTTCAAATTCAGCATGAAAAAGAAATGAAGGAATTAGAATTTAATCATTTTCGATTATCTCAGGAGGCTATTGCTCAAAAGTCTCAGGAGGGCCAAAATTCGTCTAAACAAGGGAATATTAAAAATTTTCATTTAATATTGCCAAAATTTAATCCTCCATCGGACGATGTGATTCATTATCTACATAGGTTCGAGGCAACATGCGAGGCCTATCACGTGGAAAAATCTCAATACTGTGTAAAATTATCAGAACTACTTACAGGTGAAGCTATGTCAGTATATCATATTGCAACTACTGCTGACAAAAATAACTATGAGGCTCTCAGAACTGCTTTACTTGTTAAATATCAAATGACAGAGAATGAATATCGTTTAAAATTCAAATCTATGCTCCCACAAACGGGAAAACATTTTAACGATTTTATTGATCAAATAGCACTTACTTTGGATAGATGGATCGAATTATCCAAGACGGATAAAACTTTTGACGCATTGAGAGATTTATTATTACGCGATAAAGTTTTGTCCTCGGTTAACCCAGCTTTTCTTGCTTTTTTGCACGAACATAAACATTCAAGCAGAAATGATAATAATGGCAATTTTAGAAATGATAGTCACAATCGATCGCGACGTAGAGATAGATCTTCTAGCAGAGGGCCACGCCATCAAACTAATGTAGCTATTGTTGACACACAAGTTAACAAAGAGAATAATACGAATAATAACACTCATAATGCAATGTCTTGTTCTATTGATTATGAACAGATAAAGTGTTGCCAAGAATGTAAAACCCTGTTCCAGCCCAAGGCGATCACGACACTCCGTTGCGGACATGTGTTACCCAGTCTACCAGCTGTGTGTACGGCTACTTCAGCTCACAATGGAGAAGGAAGACTTAAGTTCAATCGTGGTTTCCTAAATTCTATTCCATGCTCTGTCCTTTTCGATTCAGGTTGCTCCACGATCGGCGTCAGAAGCTCTTTGGTCAACCCATCCTGTGCCACTGGAAAGACCATTAAATGCCGCACGTTTGGAGGAACTGTAGAAACATTTCCCACAGCTATAATTAATATTCACACTCCATTTTTTTTCAGGAAATGTACATGCATGTCTCCTCCCGTCACCAGTTTGTGACATAATACTTGGTCGAATACATGGCATAAAAGAGTGTACCCCACAGCAAATTGCGAATTGGGAAAAGCGACATATACATACTGCTAATGCAATTGTAACTAGAGCACAAGCTCATGATATGTTGCAAGATACACCTACTGTACCTACTGTCCAAGGTAATAATGATGATGTTAACACTCCTATTTCACGGGAGTCATTTATGACATTACAAAAGAATGATGCTTCTTTGAAAAAAAAATTTTCATTTGTCTAATAACACTGGTAATACTTCTTATACAGGATCTAAACATAGATTTGCGTTAAAGAATGGGATATTAGTGAGAGTGATACGAGATGCTGATTCATCCGTACGTTCTCAGATCTTGGTACCTACGACAATGAGAGGTCGTATATTACACCATGCGCACGACACTCAATGTGCGGGCCATATGGGGTTCTCCAAAACCAAATCTAGAGTGCTATCTGCATTCTATTGGCCAGGCGTCCATAGGGATGTCAATATTTACTGCCGCTCCTGTACAACATGTCAGGAGGTCAAAATACGTGGTCCATACCACGCAGCTCCGATTCAGGCTGCGGACATTCCGATTCGGCCGTTTGATAAAATGGCTATTGACATAATTGGTCCTATGCAACCATCAGCTAGAGGTCATACACATATACTCACTTGCATTGACATGTGTACTCGTTGGCCAGAGGCCATACCTCTTAAGAATACTTCTTCTGCCAGTGTTGCAGATGCATTGTGGTTGATTTTCTCACGTTTAGGTTTTCCTAGAAAGATCTTATCGGACCATGGAGTCCAATTCATATCGGAATCTATGTCCCAAGTTATGAAGTTATTAGGCATAGATAGATCGCTCAGTGCTATCTACCATGCAATGTCGAATGGATTAATTGAGAGGCAGAATAGGACGTTTAAACAGTTGTTGGGAAAGATAACTCAGGACCATCCTGAAAATTGGGATAGAGTCCTCCCCGCGGCGCTTTTTGCGTATCGCGAAGTACAA
Source organism: Oreohelix idahoensis (assembly GCA_024509875.1). Lineage (NCBI taxonomy): Eukaryota > Metazoa > Mollusca > Gastropoda > Stylommatophora > Oreohelicidae > Oreohelix > Oreohelix idahoensis. Next base: position 49,989 of record JAMPIV010003406.1, on the reverse strand, counting down.
AATGAGGCTACCGGATTTTCTCCTTTTCAATTGGTCTTTGGCGTTCAACCGCGCGGTCCTATGTCGTTACTACACGACTTACTTATTGAAGATAATATCACTGATGAAACTCAATCTTCTTACGAGTACGTGATTTCTTTAAGAGAAAGAATAATAGATGCGTGTAAATTAGCTACCACATCATCAGAACAAGCTAAAGAAAATGCTCGACTTTTTGCCAACAGGTATAGACGTCTCCGCCAACTTCTTCCTGGCGATGAGGCATATGTCTTATTGCCTTGCAAAGACAATCGTCTCCTTATTACTTGGAGAGGTCCTTTTAAAATAATATCTAGGATCTCCGATGTTGATTATATTGTCGATGTCATGGGAAAGCATAAGACTTTCCATATCAACATGTTGAAGGAATATTACACTCATCCTGACTATCTTCAGTCAGTATTTCAGGCAACCGATGAGCCTACACCACCTATCCAACACTATTCTTCTTTATCCGTCATTCAAGAAGAAGAATCTTCTTTTCATGACGTACCTTTACCTTTACCTGTGGTACCACTCCATCCTAATGAAAGTTGGAATGACGTTACTATTTCTACTGATCTGTCGGTGGATCAACATCAGCAAGTTTCCGCTGTTCTTAGATCTTTTCAAGATGTTCTCACTGACATCCCAGGTCGTACGTCAGTTATTCAACATGACATTCTATTAACTGACGATACACCTATTCGAGTCCGTCCATATCCTATACCTCTGCACTTTCGTTCTCAGGTTGATAAGGAATTGGATGAGATGCAAAAGTTAAAAATAATTGAACCATCTACATCACCTTATTCTAGTTCTATGGTCATAATTAGAAAGAAAGATAACAATATCCGTCTCTGTGTGGATTATAGGAAGTTGAACAAACTTACCCAGTTTGACGCGGAACCATTGCCATTGTTAGAAGACTTATTGGGTAAACTGTCTAACTCTACTTTCTTTACTAAACTTGACCTCTCAAAGGGATATTGGCAAGTCCCATTGACCGAAAGGGCAAAGCCACTTACTGCTTTTTCTACTCCACGAGGGTTATTCCAATATAATTTCATGCCATTCGGTTTAGTAAATGCACCGGCTACATTTGTACGCATGATGCGTCGCGTACTTTCTCATCGTCCCGATGTCATTACATATATTGACGACATTTGTCTCTTTAATGACACATGGGATGAACACATTACTGGATTGAAAACATTACTGTCCACTTTACGGTCATGTAATTTAACGGCTAAGCCTTCTAAAGCTTTCGTGGGTTTTCACGAAATTTCATTTTTAGGTCACCGCGTTGGTCACGGTCGGTTATATACTGAGGACAGTAATGTCTCTAAGATCCTCAACATTTCTACTCCCAAAACTAAGAAACAAGTGAGATCATTATTGGGTCTTGTTCAGTTCTACGCTAAGTTCATACCTCATCTGTCCACTATTACTGCACCTTTCTCTTCGTTATTAAAAAAGGGCGCGGCTAACGTGATTCGGTGGTCGGAGGAACACCAAATCGCGTTGGACACCATTAAGGCATTCTTTTCTAAACCTCCTATGTTACAATTGCCTAATGCGAACCTCCCTTTCATCTTGCGCAGTGACGCCTCTGCCTACGGTATTGGAAGCGTGTTACTACAGGAGTATGCGGGCACCTTGCACCCAGTACTGTTCGTCTCAAGGAAACTTACGTCGGCTGAACAAAAGTACTCCGTTCTCGATAAGGAACTTTTGTCTCTCGTGTGGTCTATAACTAAACTCCAACGTTATCTTCTGGGATCACATTTCTTTGTAGAGACTGATCAGAAAGCACTTACTGCATTAAACACCAAAGACGTCAGATCTGCAAAGTCCACCAGATATGCAATTTCATTGCAACCCTACTGTTTCACAATCCGGGCTATACCTGGATCACAGAATGTTTTCGCTGACATTTTATCCCGCTGCCCGAGTGAATCATGCGACTTGGTACGCCCTACAAATGTGGATGCCTCTACACATACTACATCACATTTGTAAACATGACGTTCTTTGAACTTTACTTTGTGAATCAGTGACAATTTTTTTTTGTACATACTTAGTCAAGTGAATAAAGTTGTAACATTCCGTTGAATTACTTGAAGCGGAAAAAAGAAAAAAAAAAACAAAACAGTGAATTATATATATATAACAGTGAGGATCACATAACTTTTAGTATTTATGACATTATCTGCGTAAAGATACATTGTGTATTTAGATAAACATTAGTATATCGTGAACTATTTAACAATATTTTGTGGAATCTATGGTATTTCAACATACTAAAACTTTTACAGGATCTTCGTATTTATGAACTGTTTTGAGGTTAAGTTAGAACCTTCGGGAACTTATTGAACTTGTAGCAGTGTAATGAACTGAAACATTATTCAGTACATTGTGATTAATGAACATATTTAATTAGTTTAATTAGTTTAATATAATTAACTATAAATATTTTAATCCTAATGATTACATCGGGTAACTATCACTCATTTTAGATAGTGATACGTCATTGGTAGTTATTTAATGATACTACTCATCCTTAGACACGGTTAAGTGTGTTGATAACTTCAAGTGTTGTATTCATATTCTTTGATTTTTGCCACTTCTCATTTTTTTAATTTTTATGCATTTTCATCTTTTCCTTTAAATTCATGTATTACCATATCTCTTTATTTCTTATTGCATTTGGGTTCAATTAATCATCCTTTATGCTTTGATTTTCTTTCATCTCTTCCACATTGTTCCAAAGTTGGTCAATTGTGATGATATGCTTTTATGCATATTTGTTGTTGAGTTGAGTTGAATTTGATTTTGTTCGTTCACTCTCCTCTTATTGATTAATATGCCTCTCTTGCATTATTAGTATTATTAGTATATAATACATATTTGTAAGCTTGTTTCACCTCTCCGCGGTAATTCTGATGCCTCCTTTATTGTATTCTAAACACTCACGGGTAGTCATCAGGTTCTACTCCGGTTGAGTGAGTACACACCAACTTATGTTGATGTTTGTTTTTTATAAATGTCTTCTGTCACGCACGAATATGCACAATTTGGTGTAGGGGAATTCGTGCGCGCTTGTGTCCAAGCAAGGCAGATGACGTCAGAGGTAAAAAATGAAAGCCAGCATCTCAAGCCAGACATTGAGTCTGTTGCCTATATTCCTATATATACCCAGTGTGTTGGGTTAGGTATTCTTCTGGTACAATGACTTCTTGGTAGAAGCCATTGTCGGCTTACAATACACGTAAGTCCGAACCAGTTTTGGTAAGAAGTGAATTGTTTACTTGAACTTTCGTGTCACCATCCTTCGTTGGCATCTAGCTAGCACCTTTCTGCAAAGGGGTGTTATAATGGATCAACGGGGACTTTCACTGAAAGCATTTTAATATTATAAAGGATTCAAGGCTTCATCCTTTACGGTTTATTGGATTGTAATATTATGTGGATTGCCGTCGCACGAGTCACGGCGACGAAGAGAGGTTAGCCAAGCACTAGGACATAACCTTCGTTGTTTATATTATATGCAAGTATGTATGGATCTGCCATGTCAGGGGTACCAAGCTACTAAAGTACCCGACCAGAATTGTAGGACAGAATCAATATATTTATTCCAAGATCTTTATGGTTGAATAGTCCTAACGGTCATGACATTGACGCAAGGTCAAACCCTGATCTTATGTGAGGAAGTTATTATGATGCCTGTACCATGCCTATATATATGCTACATGTACGTTTACTGTGGAATCCATGTTGAAGTACTGTAACCTGTTGTAGTCAACGTATTTCGTCCTAAATAAATTATGATGTCAGTAAACCTAACGAGTTCGTCCCTATACACATTGGCACTCGTTGACGTGCCTGCTTGTTATTGAAGTCCTTCCTTCACGTTCCAAGAAAGAAACATTCGCGTTATTATTGTCAAGTCCAAATAGCATCGCCCGTGTTGGACCGTTGTCACTACGACACCATCAACATCCTTTAGTCAGCGGTTCACACCCCAATAAAAGCGAGGCTACAGACTTTAATTAGTGTTCTTGACGTTGCTACTGTTTAGAGCTAAGATTTAGATTCTGAACCTTTCTTGAAAGGGCGATACAGTTAACCAAATCTGTTAGAGATTTCAGGGAGCCACGCTGGCATAATGGTTACCACACTGCGCTGGTGATCGGGTGATCCAGGTTCGCGCCCTGTCGAGAACATTTGAGGAAGTGCCTTCGACCGGGACGTGGACTGGATTTAATTCGAGTCCTGGCGAAGACGTTTGAAGCAGTGCCTCCGACCAGGGACTGGAATAACCCGAGCGGCTACTGAGCACAAACCCTCTGTGGATGGGAAGGACTCCTGACTGGGTTGGAAGGAAAGTCCATAGGCTCCCCAGCCTCGCAATGCCATGACATTTGTTTCATGCCATTGGGCCGAAGGGCTGAAAGCCCAAGTGCCGCTGGTTAGGGGGAAAAAAAAATTCAGCGATTTCACGACACAACACTTGAAGCTTGTTGAAGATCCCTTTTTTGTTGATCCAGAAAAAGTGCCGATAGATTTTCAGGTGGAGTTAATTGAACTAATATGTTAAGCTGTTTATTGAAACAAGTACAGAGAAAGCAGCCTGTATAAACGTTTCTATAAACGTTTGGACAGTGGAAAGTACAAAAATGTGATTGAAGTCGCGCTGAAAACCTTCAGCATGTTTGGAAGCACATACATATGGGAACAAACATTTTCACTCATGAACATGAACAAAATAACAGCAACGTTCCAAACTCAATGACGACCATTTGGAAGACATTATGAAAATGTTCACTTCAACTATGACTCACAATTTGACAAACGTGTTGCTGAAAAAAATGTAATATCTCTCATTAAATGTAAGGACGTTATGAAAAAAATACCAATGTCTCCTTGTAATTCAACATAAATATATATTTCATTTACCTATAATTAATAAATAATCACAGCTAGGCCGCGAATAATGCGTATAATGAATCCCGTGAAGTGGTCGCTACATGTAAAATATGGTGCCTGGTTCCAGCCCAATGGAAAAATATGCAATGAAAATTTATAAACATTAGTTTTTTTGGTTTTTTTTAAAATCTATTCGTAAAGATAATATAGCATCAAAGGATAAGAAAAATGTATTTCTAGCTCAAGTATATTTCAAACAAAGTAATAGAGCAGTGACAGACAGCATAATTTAAAAAATAAGGGGATACCAATGCTTCCGATCCGATCAAACAAGATAGACGAGAAGGAGGAGTACTTGCTCTTGTAAGGAATAACATTCATGCACATGAAAGGAAAACTTACATGGACGGAGCAGAATATCAGCTGTTGCAGCTAAAGGTAGACAAGATGGAAATAGAACTTCTGAACTATTACTATAAAAACTACTGAATTTTGTACCTGACAGTATGACGAAAACGTTATTATTGTCTTTTAAAATATTTTAGCAGCGTAGACTGAGCTGTTTTCTCTTTCTTTATAACCTTCATACATTCTCTGGTATTTCGTCTGCGTGTTTTATAATATTCCGTACGGTAGATTCAGGTATTTCGACCTCTCGTTATATTTTAGAGTTACTTTGACCACGTGCATAACAAGGTCGAACATGAATCACCACTAAAACATGTAGAATCGTACACATATCTAGGCAACAATATAGACAAAGTTGGAGGGACAGACAATGATATCAAAATAAGAATACAAAAAGCAAGACGAGCTTTCATTACATTGGGAAATATGGATATCAAGAGAAATCAAGTCCAACATGAAAATAAGAATCTTCAACTCAAATGTCAAGTCAGTCCTGTTGTATGGCTCTGAAACATGGAGAACAAAACAAACAACAACCAAAAGGCTACAAACTTTCATAAACGGGTGCTTGCGTAGAATAGAGGGACTGAAATGGTATGACAAAGTCACAAATGTGGAATTGATGACAAGAACCAGACAAGTGCCAGTGGAACAAGAGTTGAGAAGAAGACGCTGGCGATGGATAGGACACACATTGAGGAAACCTGTTGATAGCATTACAAGGCAATCCTTGTTCTGGAATCCACAGGGAAAGAGAGGCAGAGGTAGACCACAAAACACACGGAGAAGAGAACTGGATACAGAGGTGAAAATGATGAGGAAAACATGGAAAGATCTTGAGCGGATGGCTGGTGACAGGAGGACTTGACATGTGTTTGTTGAAGGCCTATGCTCCTTGAGGAACTAAAGGGTATTGATTGATTGATTGATGACCACGTGCATGCCGTTCAATTACATCGAATTTTTGTTCTAATGTAAAAAACAAGCCTCTCCTTTTTCGCGCTGTCAGTGTTTCCGTCTGAAGTATTCTTCTTTGTGTCCATTTATTAAGGGCACTTAAAAAAAAATAACACAACTGTATATGGTAATACGGTACAGCAGGCTGCAGCACATACACATACGACGATAGGAAAGTGCAGACTTGACGTAGCGGTATGTAAAACGCTAGTTTATAAACTCGACTCGCTTGTCATTTTGGCGCACAATTTGAAGAGTTTGGAAAAATGTGAAGAAAAAAAAAAAAAAACAACTCACGCTAATTAAATTTTGGCTCGCATTAAATGCAATCCTTTCCTCTTCATGTCCTGAGGACAACACTATTTCTCATGTGATCAATCTCCTCCTCTCTATATTAACCGCCTCTTCATAAAATACCACCCAAAACTTGTACTTGTGGCCCTCGATGGTTCTCAAAAATTTTTTTTTTTTTACAGCAAATATGGCTCTCACCAATAAACGAGCTGTGCACCACAGCTAAAAACAAAACAAAAATGTCAAAGAAAAAGCCATCGTCTGAGAAGAACATACAGGAAAAGCACGACTGCGTAAACTGTACTGGAAGTAGGATATGAAAGTGAGAAGGAGCGCCAGACAGCATAAAAGAAATCATTGAAAACCTGACAGAGGAAGAGGGAACGCTACAAGCAAGGAGAAGGCAATTTACAAGATCACTAGACCTTGAATAAAATATTTTTTTAAATGTGTTTTTTAAACCAAAATCACTACAAAATTCCTCCCCCGGCCTCTTCGAGATTTTGCACTCATGAAATCAAACATAAAAGAGATTGACCGTTTAGGTTTTTTGGTAATCTTGAAAGCGTAAACTTTATCAAACAGCGGTCTAATGTCCCGTCACTTAAAACACAATAACTCAATCTATTCCCGTCGCTGTCTTACCAAAATTTCTCAAACTTCTGAATCCACGAACGCCAAAAAGTAAAGACACACACGTACAAAAATAGAGCACAGTTCTTAGAGCAGGCAATGAAAGTTTCACGGTTTTCGTCCATGAAAAATTGGGCCCTAGCGTAATAATCTTAAGACCTTGCCCTGGGGCTGCATGGGAAAAGCTGAAGCTAAAAGAATTTTCCTAGATGTGCAAAAGGAAAATAGAGCGGGTTCTCTTCTTATTATTTCCCTTGAGGAAATAGAAGTACAGTTGAGGAAAGCACAATGTGGCCGTCAAAAAATAAATCTTCCCTTTTTGACTCTTTGAGAAATGTATGTGTCTTTGTGTAAGAGAAAGAGAGAGCGAGCGAGAGAGAGAGGGGGGAGAGAGAGATAGAACATATACATATATAAAAGTTAGTTGCTTGTCCTTTACAGGACGTGGCAATCAACCCCAGCTTTTACTGGCTGTTTGTGATTTTTCTAGGCAATTTTTTTTCATTCAGTAGTTTCCCATTGCTTTCTGAACGGTACGGCTCTTATACCATTGTTAAAAATCCACACAAAGCGAATTGCTACCAAACCGCCTGCAGCAGGTTTCGAAACTATTATATCTGGATTATGAAACTGCGTTCATATCCATTAGGCCACAGACGCCGACATACATGTATACATATACATAAAATAAAGCTGAGACCTATGGTTATAAAGCCTCAAACACTTCACTGCTCTATGGCGATATCTTCTATGGAACTAACTTTACCTGATATATGTGCATATATATATATACATATACATCATCCACTTTGATCTGTGAATAAATTATCTAAAATATACTGTAACCAGAGGTAAAGGTCTTGTATTTTGACATGCGCCCTAATATAACCGACTGGGTTGAACGGGACCCGCCTCGCCAAAACGAGGCAAAATTTTATTTAGCAAAAAATCTACCAATGATCATGATCTACCTTGATGCCGACCTTTGTTTTAGAGCGGTGGCAGGAACTATGGGAACAATGGGGTTCTACTTTAGAAAAAGTGAACTCTCTAAGATCTTCTTCGATAAAATCATGTCTGTTTTTTAGGTTCCAGGGTACAAGTAGTCATCTGTTTACGTGAGTTTCGTTTACGCGAATTCGAACTTACGCGCACGAATTTTTAGGCATTTTTGTTTTATTTACGCGCCAAACTCGAAGTTATGCAACCCAATATTTAAACGTTTTTATAGTATTTTATCAGCTCGTTAACGGGAGAGCGCGAGCAAGATGATGACGTCATCAAAGTGACGTTGATTTCCGTTTTTTTCAGTCTCGCTGCACAGAACTCAAACTAAGTGTTCTGTATTTCGTCATTGTGCTACTATACTTATGTATTTTATTGAGATGGCACGTGATAGGAGAACTTAGCAAGTGTTTGGGAGCTAAAGGGTATTGATTGATACGCAATTGTATTTCTGCCGCATGACATGCTTCCCTCAATCACATTGACGGAAAAGCGGAAAACTAAAACTAAATATGTTGCTGAATGTTTACTTCACTTGAAAGAAAAAGATCGATTGCTATCCTATTCAGTTCACAAGTAAAGTGAATTTCAGTTAGCTAGTTTGTGGGTTTTCACAGGGAATGTGGTGAACCTACCTTTAAATCTGTAGGTACCGCGAGTTTAAGTGGCTGCTTGAGAGGAGTATTTCGAAATTTACCAAGGTAAAAAATTCGTTTCTCGACCCTCCGTCACCTAAATATCTACCAAAAGGTGCCCTGGGATCTATCGGGGATCAGCATCGACCGGTTACCGACCCTGCTTTAGAGTAATACAGAAAATACGCCTAATAAAGAAAATGTTCCTTTCTCTCCCCTACCTTCCATATTGCCCGTGGGTTAGTTCTGGGCATACTCTCAAACAGAAAGCTGTGATACTCCATTAACTATAACAAAAAGTAGTCCCACGGCAGTTACTGCCGTAGGGGTGGGAAATGTAAGAGACATCGCCATACTAGATCAATGTTTTATTTGTATGCGGTGAGGGGATCAGTTCCCCTTTATCGCCTGTCAAAACTCAAGTAGAGACACGTAATGATTTACAGCTTAGTAGACAGAAGCGTGTCGCTACTAGGTATCGATCCCCTGAACAAGGTAACTGTGATGTGAGAGAAAAGTGCTCTGACCGCTTAGCCAATCGGCCAATGAATTTTGAGCTGCTGTAACGCTTCGTACGGTTTTGTAAAAATAGATAATAAATAGATACAATGAAATAGATAATGGCCCACTTAACAACATTACAAAGAAAAGCTATCGGGAGAAATGTTATAAGAAACATTTGCTGTACACTAAATTGTGTTTCTAAGTCTTAATGCTAAATTTGGTTTGCTTAATGTTCTATCTTTCCTATTTATACTCCTTATATTCCAAGTTCCACGGTAAGTATGGGACACTAAGAGCAAGGGATCCATACCTCGGGGCGACCCAGAGTCCGCTGGGAGGACAATCTTTGAAGGACCTAGGACTAGAATAGAACAAGGCCAGGAGGAAGACAGCCGATAGGATAGCATAGCGCTCTCTCTGGTAAACCTCCATACTCAGGGTAGAAGAAGAACGACTAAGTATGTAAGGAAGCTATATTTTTTTGGCTCAGCTAGTTTGTAAATTTTACATAAGTATCATAATGAATTATATTTTTGCCCGCGGTCCCTGTGTTAAAACAGGCGATAAACAAATTTAAGATCATTGTACATTAGCTGAAAAAATACTTGGAAGCGTTGAACCTTTTATTATGATTATTCTGATTTTCCTTTTCAACCCCTATGGAGCATGAAGCCACAACTGTCACTGGTGCCCTTGTAGGAGGCCTGCACTAAACATTCACATGATCTTGTAGCGATGGTCTCTGAACCAATATGTTGTGCTTGATGAGGCTGTCGGCCCCCATGTACCTACCACCTTATATTAGTCACCGTGTACGACAAGCCTGGGGGGGGGGGGGGGGGGGCGGGGGGGGGGGGGGGGGGGGGGGGGGGGGGGGGGGGGGGGGGGGGGGGCGGGGCGGGGGGGGGGGGGGGGGGGGGGGGGGGGGGGGGGACAGTAGTCATATTCTCTCTGTGTCACATCAGGAAACTGTACAGGGCAGATCTTATTATGTTTACCCTCTTACTTACTTACTTACTTACTTACTCTCTTACTTACTTACTTACTTACTCTCTTACTTACTTACTTACTTACTTACTTACTTACTCACTTACTTACTTACTTACTTACTCACTTACTTACTTACTTACTTACTTACTCACTTACTTACTTACTTACTTACTTACTTACTCACTTACTTACTTACTTACTTACTTACTTACTTACTTACTTACTTACTTACTTACTTACTCACTTACTTACTTACTTACTCACTTACTTACTTACTTACTTACTTACTTACTCACTTACTTACTTACTTACTTACTTACTTACTTACTTACTTACTCACTTACTTACTTACTTACTTACTTACTCTCTTACTTACTTACTTACTTACTTACTTACTTACTTAGTCGTTCCTCTTCTACCCTGGGGTGTAGAGATTTTTAAAAAAAATTGTCAGCAGGTTGTGATCACTTCCAATCTCTGGCCCTCTCCAGACTCTAACATCCCGCACATACTTAATGAGCTCTACCTAACAAGGGCATAGTCGATGACCGATTTCTCGTTCTTAGTTGGTTAGTATCTGGTTTATGTATGTAAGCGCTAATGGGGGAACTTTGTGTTCATAATGACACGGTTTTGCTCAGTGCAGAATCTAAGGAGTCGCTTTCCATTGTCATTTAGTTTATCTTCTCCATACCTTTCAATAACTCCACTCCATCTAAGCATGGTCATTTCCAACTCTGGCATAGAAATCTCCGAGAAGGAAAATTTAATTCAGACAGTCGTCCACTGTCTTTTGAAGCAGCTCAAAGAATTATTATTTGACATCTGCTCGCTCATCTTTGTTTGGCACGTACACAATGAGAAGGTTTTGCTCAGTGCAGAATCTAAGGAGTCGCTTTCCATTGTCATTTGGTGTATCTTCTCCATATCTTCCAATATCAAACTTATCATGACTTATGGTCATTGGATGTTTGTAGTCAAACTTATCATGACTTATGGTCATTGGATGTTTGTAGTCAAACTTATCATGACTTATGGTCATTGGATGTTTGTAGTCAAACTTATCATGACTTATGGTCATTGGATGTTTGTAGTCAAACTTATCATGACTTATGGTCATTGGATGTTTGTAGTCAAACTTATCATGACTTATGGTCACTGGATGTTTGTAGTCAAACTTATCATGACTTATGGTCACTGGACCACGACAAAATTGAGAGGTCTATATTCTCTTTAAATTGGTGTTCTGTTTAGCTTTCCTGGTGCAAAGCGCATTTTCCGTATTTCCCGAAAAACCAATGGAATTTTGATTTGTTTGTTACAGAACGTTTCACTTAGACAGTAATATGGTAATCGTGGCACAGTACGCTGTTCGTGGGATGGAAAGAGTTAAATAACCTAGCAACGAATGTATTTTTTCCTTGCAAGCTTTGATCCTTTTTTTTAATAGTTGCGCTTTTATTTTTAGTCACGTGTGTATGTATTCTTGGCGGCAATAGCGGACTGGAAACGGTAGAAGTGGTCCTATTTTAGGTACCAAAGAATTTTAATAGAACAAAGCAGGTATATTTACTTAACAATATGTTGAAACGATATGTGATATGGAAGAACAACATTACTTTCAAACAAATATACGTGAGCGAATCATTGCATTGGGAAACATATGAACTTACTTACTTACTTAGTCGTTCCCCTTCTACCGTGAGGTATGAAGATCAAGAGAAATCAAATCCAACACAAAAATAAGAATCTTCAACTCAAATGTCAAGTCAGTCCTATTGTATGGCTCTGAAACATGGAGAACAACAAAAACAACAACCAAACAGCTACAAACATTTATAAATAGGTTTGGTTTGGTTTTAAGTACTATCTTCATTGCACACGGACTACTTCATCAGTGCTCCGATCTCCTCCCTTAGATCACACAAGGAGGATCTCAGCACAGAGCATGAACTCTGTAGCACCAGCGAGAATCCCAATATGTGTATACAGGAATCACACATTCTATAAATGTTTTTGTGGTGGGTAGGTTTCTAATTTTTTCTTTTCAATTTTTGCCAGGGCAGCTGCCTGATAGGTTTACTCTTTACGACTTCTAACTGCCGTGGGATTTTTAACGTGCGCAACTTGCACACGGGACCTTCTATTTTTTCGCCCTTATCCGCTAGGTATCAGTGGCGTATCCTGGTAATGCGAGCTAGGCGTGCTGCTACTTAAAATGAATATGTACGCCTACTATTTAACTTCTTCTCCTCTTAATTTAAAAACCAACTATATTCAATTACGCAACGATAGTTATTAGGGGTATATGTCAATTATCTCCGAAATACTAATTAACTTACAACTTGAAACTCACTGTCACTGTAATAATCTGCATTCCCGGCAACTAACAAAGATTAATCACAAAAAACACTGGGCGGACACAACCGATTTTTACAACCCGCGAGCTGCAAGACCACCGCACGCATGTTCGTATTGTATTGACGTATCTGGCCATGACCCCGATCCACACAAACCAATCTTCAGACGTGAATCCGAAAGGTGCCGCACGCATTGTGACGGAATTACCTGAGAAACATCGGGCGATTGTAACCAACCAATAAAAACTGCACTATAAAACGCGTCTGGGAAACTAAAACTAGGTCTAGATATACTCGTAGAGTGGAGAGCTGGAGACGGAAGTCAAAATGATGGGAAGGGCCAGGAAGGTACTTGGGCTTGATGGCACGCGACAGGAGGACTTGGCATGTGTTTGTTGAAAGAATATGCTCCTTGGGGAGCTAAGGGGTATTGATTGATTGATTGATTGATTGATTGATTGATTGATTGATTGATTGAAATAATTGAGTACTTAAAGAGACCAAACAAACTTCCATGATAATGTATATTGGGGGTGGGGGAGGCAAACAGGTAAGATGACGGCATCGATGGAAGCGGGGAGATTTTTTTTTTTTTACTAACTAGATGTGAGCGTCTGATTGACAGAGTGATTAGAGCGTTGGTCTCTCACGTCAAAGGTGCGGGGTGTTCCATACACGGTGTCGACACGTCCCAGTCTACCCCGCAGTAAATTTGTGCCCGACTGCTCTTGAGTTAGGGAAGGAAAAGGCAGCGGGGAAGAGAACTGATCACCCCCACCTCTCGATGCTGGACCTAGTATGGTGAAGTCTGTAACAGTTCACTCCCCAACGGCAGTATGTGCTGTGGGACTACCTTTTAGCTAGAAGTAGCCTGAGTCGACAAATTGACGTATTTTATCATGTAAAGACATTTCCCTTGGCCCTTACTTACTTTCTATTTTTATTTTCGTTCTACTGCTGCAGTGAAGCGAAGTGGGGAGTTCAAGGTAGCATTCTGGAGCCAAGCATGCCGCACTGGCTACTGTAAACCTGTGTTGTTGAAGGATTAATGTGATGTATATCCATCTATCTCTTGGTCTACCCGTGCCCTGAAACCAGAACTTCTACTGTTGTAGGCGCACTTAATTTTCTGTCTCTTTATATACTTAATGTAGAATGTAGTGCCAACAATGTTCCTGATGTCAGCCTTCCTCATTCTGTTTCTCCTGGTAACGTTAATAGCTTTTCTTAAGCATCTCATATTACAGGATATAATTTTCCTCTTCTGTGCGTTGATCAGGGAATATGTTTGACATTGAGAGCAAAGATATTATTTCCAGTTTAGCGTCAGTGGCGACTTTGTGTGAATATCAAATAAATGAAGCGGTGTTCAGTCCTTTTATCGCTGATAAAGGATTCTTGTTAGAGGAAGCTCATCTTCTGCATCTTCCGCGGACTTTTGAACACTGTCAATGTGTTTGGTTCTGCAGCTTCTATTTAAAATAATGCTTTCTCTTGGGGACAATTTGGGGTTTTGCATTTTTCTTTCTTGATTGATTTCTCTTGATGTGTTGTGATATGATAATGTTCTTGCCCTTCATGATTGATGTTTGTCATCCTGTTACGTTTTATTATTTTGTTTCTGTTGATGCTGTGTAAATAATTAGCACGTTTTCACTAGCTTTGCCCAACTTAAAAATGATATCCAGCGAATATATAACTAACGCATATAATGTGAAATTTTGGTGTGAATTTGAAATGATACAGGTTAAATTTTTCATTAAAATGCGGCCATTGCGGGGTTTCAATTTTTTTTTTTCTTTGCGATATAATATTAAAAAATCCTCTGATTGAACACAGTCACACGCACACCATATTGAAATGTCGTAAATTATACGACTCTTTGCACATTTTTGGTTTATCAAGGTTGGCGATTTTTGAGTGAAAATTGCGTGAAATCGCACTTCTTGAACATAAAACAGTTTTATATCCGGTGTCGCACACATTGTCCCAGAGGTGTGTCTACCCCGCAATAATTGTGTGGTTAAGAAGGAAAAATGCTCTTGCGAGTACATTTTATGAATTACAAAATAGGATTTTTTAAGTATTTCTGCAATGAAGCTACTCGAGGAAAACTATATATCATTCTATTTCAAACCCACAAAAGAGGACTATTCACGCCTTGGGGATAAGCAAACGATCATTGCACCGCTGGATAGCGACATCTGAAATGTCTAATTCCAGATTGTGTTTTACACACGAAAATTAGGCCAAGAGTGGATGGGATAATTTTGACAGAGAATTGATCCGCAGAGGCAAATTTGCAATATGTTTCACAATAATGAGGCAGTGACTTTAAGGAAATTGAAAATTTGGTTAAGAAAGAATAATGACATTGATATTTCCAAATCTACGCCATGGAGGACTATTAGGAGTTTGGGATTCACTTTTAGAAAATATGTTGGTGGTAGAAAATTTATTTGTGAGAAGCTGTTGCAATGAGAAGCAAATATTTACGCGAGGTCAGAGAAATGAGAAGAGATTGTTATGATTTTGTGTATTTAGATGAAACGTGGATCAATGCGCACCACAGTAATGAACGAGAATGGCAATCATCTGATGGAACAACTAAGAGACTAGTACCAAGCAACAAAGGACAGCGCCTAATAATTGGACATCCAGGAAGCAGCCATCATGGTCTTCTAAATAATACTGAACTCATATTTGTTTCAAAATCCACAGATAATAGGGATTACCATGCAGAGATGAATGGCAAGATATTTCAAGATTGGATTGTGAATCATGTACTTCCTTCCTTGGATAGACCGTGGTGTTTGATAATGGACAATGCCTCATATCACAACGTTGTGGCACCAGAAGATAAAGTTTCTAATTCACCAAGTATTAAAGATGTAATAAAGATTTGGCTGACCATAAACAACATTCCATTAAACGAAATGTCCATGAACCTGAATTACTTGGAATTGTAAAAAAAAACACAGCATACAAAGATATTTCACATAGACAAGGCAATCCATGAACATGGTCACAGATGTTTAAGATTACCTCCTTACCATTCTCACTTAAACCCAATAGAATTAGTATGGGCTAAAATTAAGGAACAAAGTAGCAACAGAAAATAGAACGTTCAAATTAAAAGATGTTGAAATACTTATAAAAGCCGCCATCTCCAATATAGCCAGGGATTATTGGAAGAAAAGTGAGAACCATGTGTTACAAGAGGAAGAGGAATATTGGAAGAATGATGGTTTGTCCTTCATTCAGCCGAGATTGATTATCAATTTCTCAGAGACATCTGATTATGATTCGGATGAAGTTTAATTTCTTTAAAGATGACCTTACCGTTATTTACAAGCACATTAGAGGAGCAACGTTCCATTATGATATTTATGAACCGCAAAGAGATGATACCCATTGAAATAATTAGATCAAGGAAGGTCCAGTATGGTAGCGCATTAAATGTCAATGACAAACAATGTCACGAGTATCTCGCATGCAGATCATTTAAGAAATCATCTTCAACACGTATTCAATTGCAAACGTGATGGCCACATTATTGTAATAGTAGACACGCCTATGCCTAATCAATTCACAGAATCTGTGCATGAAGTGGTAAAATTTCTTTCTCGATACACAATAATTAGTATGCCGACAAAGATCAAAGGATTTCATCCGTTTATGGGAACTAGACAAGATGCACAGATATAAAGTATATATTTGTTGGGTCTAACCCAATATAACATCGTATGCAAAAAATGGCATTAATACGTTAGACGGTTAATCAGATAATTACATTTGTTTGAGGGCAAAGCTAGTGAAACGTGCTATAGCAGTGTCTATAGTATTTTTATTTAACTTGTCTATGTTTCTTGTCTTTTCTGCCTGTTTGTGACTGTGGCTGAGAAAGAGTGATACCCGAAACGTCACGTGTTTCCTGTGTATCGTTAATTTGTAAAATTGATTCAATACCGTTATATATACGAGTATATATTCATACATACATATATATTTATCTATATCAAAGCTCTCCAGGGCTTCAATCATTTCAATTTTTATGTTGTCCGTGCCTGCGGATTTTCCTTTTTGTACTCGTATCATATGTATTGCATTCTCTACTTCTGATCTGAGAATGTTTGGGCCTTCATTAGAATCTGGTGATGATTTTTTACCTCTGTTGTCCTCGAATAGTTCTTTTACGTATTCTGCCCATCTGTTTGATGTGTCTTTCTCATCAAGTAATATTACACCATTTTTGTTCTTGATACAGCTTCCTCCTTGTGCAAACCGCGACCTATTTGATAATTTCTTTATTTCTTCATGCATATCTCTTGTCATGTGCTTTGCTTCCAAGTCTTCTATTTCTTTGCATTTTGTTTCTATCCACCGTTCTTTTGCTTGTCTATACATAGTACGTATGTCATTGTCTATTGTTTTATATTCTTGAGTGTTTTTTGCTTTCTTTCTTACTGCCATTTTACTCAAGATGTCATCTCCCATCCAAATTTGATTTTTCTTAGGCTCCTTTTTAGGTAAATTTGCATTTGCTGATTGTATGCTTGTTTTTAAGCATTCCCATTTTGTGGTTACTTTTTCTTCTGGGTTTTCTCTTCTATACTGCCCCATGCTTTCTGTCAGTAACTGTTGATATTTATTTTTGACGTCGATTAGATATTTTTGTTTTATATCTGGTTGTTTTAGTGCTGATATACTTTTCAGCTTTATATTTACTTTGATGACGACCGGATTGTGATCTGAATTTATGTCGGCGCCAGGATGTGTCTTTGCACTTGTGACACTGTTCTTATATCTATGTTTTATCATGATATAGTCAATTTGATTTCTTGTTACATCTCCTGGGCTTTTCCATGTGTATAATTTCCTTGGGTGGTATTCAAAAAAGGTGTTACATATGACCAGCTGGTTTTCTTCACAGAACTGGATAAGTCTGTCTCCTCTATCATTTTTTGTCCCTAATCCGTAGTGTCCTACTGTTTTCGTGTATTTTCCTTGTCCTACTTTTGCATTCATATCACCCATTACTATCAACACATCTGTAGATTTGACTGGTTTAAGTGTGTGTTGTAGCTCGTCATAGTATTCTTCTATTTCTTCCTCGCTATGATCTTTAGTTGGTGCATAAGTTTGTAAGATTGATATGTCGAATGGTTTTGCTGTCATCTTTAGTAACATCATTCTGTCATTGTGTGTCCAGTATCCACATACGTATTTTTCTAACTCCTTCTTTATCAACATTCCTACTCCTCTTCCATGTTTTTCTCCTCCTGAGTGTATAAGCGCGTATTGGTCTCTTTTTATGTAGCCTGTATCCAATAGTCTTGCCTCTGCAACTCCCAGTATATCAAGTTTCATGTCTGTTGCCTCTAATATTAGATTGTCAAGCTTTCCTTCTCCGTTTAGAGTTCTAACGTTCCATGTTCCTATTTTTAAGCTCATCCTACTAGTTTTTACGTGGTCTTTCTCAGAATGCTCCCTTTCAACAGAATTTGAGGAACACTCGTTATTATATACTTTCTTACTCATTAGAGGAGTTGCCTCTTCCCTGTTAATTTGTACAGTAGATTCTTCCCCAGGGGACAGAGAGTTCTCTACATATCGGTTCTTATCTTTTGGTTGTGATCTCATTACATTCTGTAGGATGTACGTGGTAAGGCCCCAATCTCTTCCACGGTGGCTAGCCGTTGTCTTTTTCTATGCCTGACACGCCTCTAGTGCGCCACACACTTTGCTGTTCCGCTTTGCGAGCCGTTGATCTTCTTAGATTCCTCCGCCTCACTCACCGTCTCAGTCTTTGTGTCTTAGGGATGGACATTCCCTTGAGTAAGATTACTCCTACTCCACTCATGTAGTTTAGCCAGTCAGCCAAGACTGTTGCCCGGGATGTGGCCACCGCCGTACACAAGCGGTATTCGTGGCGCCATACATGAGCTAGATAAAGAGAGGAGAACCAAATAGAATCCTGACTATCCTAAAAAGGACATGGCTGTCTCTCACCGTGAGGTACTATCCCTCTCTCTTTATCCTACATCCTACAGGAGTTACAAGAACTAGTGAAGCAAGTGAACAGTATAAGTCATGAATATGGATTTGACATTAATAATGAGAAAACAAAAACTATGATAATTAGCAAAACAGACGATAAGCCCACATTAAAGATAAGCGTACATGGGAAAATCCTGGAACAAGTCAAGAGCTACGTATATCTTGGTCACATAATAACAGAAGATGGCAGATGTGAAACAGAAATCAAGAAGAGAATAGGAATGGCCAAAGCTACATTCAACAACATGAAACATATACTAACATCTAAACAGTTATCTCACAAATTAAAACTGAGAATCATAAAGTGTTATATATATATATATATATTCTGCATTTCTGTATGGTGTAGAAACATGGACGATGAATAGGCATTTGGAAGAAAGAATTGAGGCTCTTGAAATATGAATATATAGAAGAATGGGGCGTATCTCATGGAAAGAGAAGAAAAAAATAAGGAGGTCCTAGAAAATCTAGGTATGAAAAGAGAACTAATGAGAGAGATCAAAGTTCGGCAGCTAAAATACTTTGGCCACATAAAAAGGCATGACACCTTGCAGAAAACTATAATAGAAGGGAGAGGTGAAGGCAAACGTGCAAGGGGAAGACAGCGTTATAAGTGGGAAGATATCATCAAGAGATGGACAGGAAAGAGTCTATCAGTGTGCACCACCAAGACAAGAGACAAAAGACGTTGGAGATCCATTACAGCCAACCTTCGTTGTGGAGATGGCAGCTGATGATGATGGTATATTTATATCTGTTTCACATAGCTTCTTTGATATAAATATTGCTGATTATATTTCGCCATGCAGATAAATTGCTTTAATATGAAACAAATATAAAGGTATGTTATCAGGCACTCGCAGGAAATAAAGAAGTAGAACACCAGACAACAGAAAAACAACAGACATGAGTGGCTTACCCAGGATTTGAACACTGGACCTTCCGTGCGACAACCCCGCCTAATGTTTAGATAAATTGCTTGCGTATTGAAGTTTTTGTACAATTTTTAAGTCCCGCTCCAGTATTTTATGATGGTCCGCATATTTAATTCAGCGATCATTTCGTTCGTAGTTTTTAATAGTATCCACACGCGCTATTTATTATCAGGATCTGTTGGAATGGCCATTTTATTCATTCGAATTTTGACGATAGCATAACTGGGTACTGCCATTTACGGGTTGTATCATTTTAATTTATGATGTATGTATATTTAACAAGTTCTCGCTTCCCTGCTCTTCTGTGTTTGCTCGTTTGTCCCCGACGAAGGCCAATGTAGCCGTGACCTATGCAATTCTCTTTGTCCTAAGTAAAACCTATTATCGTTTACTTTATTTTCGTTGGACATTAACATTGAGAATACAAAAACTATGATAATTCCCAATACAGACGATAAGCCAACGTTAAGTATGTGAATAAATGGGAAAACTCTGGAACTAGTGAAGAGTTTAACATATCTTGGTCATTTAATAACAGAAGTTGGTGAATGGGAAACAAAATAGGGATGGCCAAAGTTATATTCAACAACATGTGACATATACAAACACCTAAACAGATAACTCGCAAGTTCAAACTGGGGATCATCAAATGCTACATACACCTCGTATATTCTTCATTATTGCATGGTGTAGAAACATGGACAACGAACAAGCAATTAGAAAAAAGAGGCCTTTGAGATGTGGATATATATATATAAGAATGAGGCACGTCTGATGGAAAGAGAAGAAAACAAATAAAGAGGTACTAGAAAATCTAGGAATGAAAAGAGAATCAATGAAGATCAAAAAGACAGCTAACATGTTTTGGCCATGTAAAAAGACATAACACTTTAATGAAGACCATAATGGAAACAAATAAGGAAATCCTAGAAAATCTAGGTATGAAAAGAGAACTAATGAGGTAGATCAAAGTTCGGCAGCTAAAATACTTTGGCCACATAAAAAGGCATAACACCTTACAGAAGACCATAATAGAAGGCAGAGTTGAAGGCAAACGTGCAAGGGGAAGACAGCACTATAAGTGGGAAGATAACATCAAGAGATGGACAGGGAAGAGTCTATCACATTGCACCACCAAGACAAGAGACAGAAGACGTTGGAGATCCATTACAGCCAATCTTCGTTGTGGAGATGGCAGCTGATGATGACAATGATAATTGTCGTTAACACCGCCATTATTTCACTGAATAGTGTATATATTTTTAATTAGTTCAGAATTTTGCTAAGTGTTTCAAAGAATAAACAGTTGTGCAATAATAATAGCTTAAAAAAATCAATAACACTTAAACTCGATACTATATCTGCACAGTTCATAAATGTAAAAATATATTTTTGTATGCAACACACTTGTGCATTTATGCGCATTCCTTTTTCCTGTAAACGAGAAACCCACCTGGGAAACCTACTTATACCTTCCATGATGTCGAAACTGTACCAGTCACAGTTGGCCGGTAGCCGTTTTGGAGATTCAGTCTAAATATAGCAAAACACTTACGTTGCTACCTATCTGTAATGATGCCTTCAGGTAAACACAAAAGCCGTGCTCCGTTCTTCCTGCCTTATGATTATAGTTAAAACTGGGTTAAGTTAAGAAAGGTGAAATCTCGCTCAGTTTATCCTTAATAAACTCTGTAATTGCGAAATTCACTCCAGAGATGAACGTTTTCAAATTTGGCTTTAAAAAAAAAGAAACCTGCACAACTGTTTTTAAAGTGAATAAAGTCGGCGAAACGTTACAAATCAAAGTTAAGAACCTGAGACTTTCACTTTAGATTATTACGGCGAAACGCTACAAATCAAAATTATCAATCTGTGACTTTCACTCCGATCTCTGGCACCGTTAAAATTCTGAAGCCGACACTTGTACCGCGGGTTCCGCCAGAATACCCTTGCTCACGTTCTCGCTGATTCCGATAGGGTACCAATCGCGCGAGAGTTAAGTGCAGTTTCTGAGCGAGTGAGTGTGTCAGAAATAAAGGAGAGGGGGTTTCACCGCTACGTGGATTTTACACCGAGACAAAACATTAGGTGGGGAGGAATAAGAAGTGAGGAAGAAGACAGCGTCAGAGGAAGGGAAACGGGAATTCTAAATCAAAGAGCGTGATCTTTTACCCATCAACATCAGGGTCTTCGCACGTGGCGCGTGCGCACAGTTGGTACATGTTTAACTCTCAATTTCTTTCAATGTTTAAGTTTTCTTTAGTCAATGTGCAGAATGCCAAATTTTCAATGAAATCTTTGGGTTTCTTTTTAAAGTCTTCAGAGCGGACATAATAATTTAGTCAACTGTCTGAAACAGCTGGGTAAAGGTAGGCGCAGTCCTATGATAGGAAACTCTATACAGAGCGATACAACAGGAGGCAATTTGATCATCAGAAGTTTTTCCCCCCGTCGATCAAATGTTTCCGCCGCTTAATCTCCTTTACACTCTAAGGGAAGCGGGCCCACTTGGGTCACGACTCCCAAGTGTCAGCCTCTTGTTGTCTAGTGCAGAGAATTGAACCCACTTTGGTTGCAACTTTCAAATTCACTCATATTTTCTGCCAGCTGGAGGCAATTGTGAAAGTAACCCCACTGTTGAAAACAAATTACTGTCCTGAGTTCCATAGCCTGTTGCGGTTGTTCCACGGCCAGCACGATGCCTTTTCCGCAGTTTCGCTGAGTCTCTTAAGTGCCCTTGTTCTTGATTGTCCCTTCAACCCCAAAAGTTTTGTAGATCATACACTGATGCAGCCACGAGACCTCTTGCACCCACCTCAACAGCCATGACCCTTGCAGTGAACCCCTCATGTCTCAGATCCATGGCCAGATCATTATAGTTGGCCACTTTAAACGAGTGTTGCTCTTCCAACATGGATTCAAATAGCACGGTCATCTCAGCTCAATCATTATAATCTGGTGCGATGATGAGGAATGCGGCACCATGTCATGCCGTCTTCGAGCTCTTCTGATACTCCCTGGATATGCCCTTAGCCCAGGTAGGTCTATTGTCATCTCCCACTCATTTGCACAGTCAAGAAGAGATGGTAAACTGCTACTTGATTTACTTGGTTTGGGATGTGCTGACTTTCCTGCTCTCAGAAAGTATGTACGAGTATTTGTGGTGCTCGGTCTGACTTTGCTGTTTGCCTTCACCCTTGCCTGGTCTATTGTAGTAGCCAGCTCATTTAGTACCTCTGTTGTGGCCCCATGTGCATCGCCTTTAGTTAGTAAAATAAAGGTAAAGGTAAGCGTAGTCCCATAGCAGAAATGACTTAGGTGAGTGAAGTGTTACAGAGTTCACCGTACTAGGTCCAGCTATATGAGGTGGGGAAATCAGTTCCCTTCCTATTCGTTGCCTTTTAACTTCAGAGCAGAGTCAGATACCCATTTACAACTGGGTAGACTAGAGCGTGATGCTACCAGGATTCGATAACGATGAGGAAAACGCTTTACTCCAGTGGTTCTCAAACTTCTTCAGGCCACTGCCCCCTCGGTACACTCATACCCAGTGCCCCGCTTTTTCCTTTTTTACTTAAAAGCATTCCTCAGATTAGCGGTTTGCACGACTCATTAAGGAAAATAATAGTAATACAATTCCAAATAGCAACAATTAATTCCTCATTTATTAAAAAATCCAGTTCAGACTATTCAGTTTATTTTATTCAACAACATCAATGAGCGTGAACCAGCAATACCAAATTTTGAAAGTCTGGTAGTCATTTAACAAGTATCTTAGATACCACAGTGGATCCCTTCTCACTGCAACATCCCAGGAAATGAAGTTGCTGACAAACTGGCAAAGGAAGGGGGGAAAGCTACCTCAACCTGACACAAGCATAACTTAAGAGGACAAGAATTTTATCAAGCGCAAGTACAGGAGCAAGTGGGAAGCAGAACATCCAGGCCACAATAACAATGATGTGTATTACCAGCTCAGCAGAAGTGAACAAGTAGTAATCTTCAGACTTCACGCAGGTCACAGTAGATTGAGATCCCATCTATTCAACAAGTTAAAGATAGTAACTACTAATGAGTGTAACCGTGGCACTTATAAAATGACTGCTGATCGTCTACTTCAAAGGTGCCCACCACATGAGGAACAGAGAAATCGCATATGACCAGTGCTATTCCTAGAAACGCTCTACGGATATGTCAACAACCTCAGACTGACCACTGTTTTCTTTGAATATATTCAAGTTGACTTGTGAGGGCGAACGAAGATACTATACTTAGTAACTACGCCACTGTTAGTAAAATCGTATGCGATGGACAGGCTTGTTGGAGTGATACGGGTTTCTCTATTGTTTTTTTTTTAAAGTCTCTCAGCAGGAGACTTTAATTACCATGGTTAGTATTCTGGAATTAATTTTTTTTTTTTAGCTTGGAGAGAAGTTTGATAAACACATTTAAACCACCTTCCACCAAAAATATTGTTGGAAATGCAGCAAAGGAACATGTGAACCACTGTCACAGTTCAGAATAGCGATCAGAAATTTCTTTTCCTAACAAAAATTATTGGCAGCCAATCATAATTAAGCAAACAACGCGTTCAAAAGGACTCGCCACCATCACCTCCTTGCCACTTAGTGCCCGGTTAGATAATCCCACAGCCCCCCACCCACATACCGCCCACATTATAAAGCACTGCCCTAACCGCTTAGCAAAACCAACGCTATTAAGTACAATACCCTGGTCAATAAATTAGAATTAAATAAAACAGAGAGAAATAACACTTCAATCTCGTAATTATGAAAATACTTACTTACTTACTTAGTCATTCCCCTTCTACCGTGAGGTGTAGAGGTTTGGAAGAGAGAGCGCTAGACTATTCTATCAGCTGTCTTCTTCCTGGCCTGGTTCCATTCTAGTCCTCGGTCCTTCACAGATTGTCTAATGTTGTCCTCCCAGTGGACTCTGGGTCGTCCTGGAGGTCTGGATCCCTGGCTCTTTGTTTCCCATGCTTGTCGTGGTAGCCGATCTTCTCCCATTCTGCAGACATGGCCAAACCATCTTAGTTGGGACTGTTCTATTTGGGTCTGCAGCGGATGGGATTTTAGGCCTTGACGTATCGTCTGGTTGCGGACCATGTCTCTTCTTGTTACTTCAACCACCTTCCTCAGATACCTCATTTCTGAGGTTTGGATCTGGCTTTTGTGGGATGTAGTCATTGCCCATGACTCGCATCCATATGTCAAGACTGGGACATAGGTGGAGCGGTATACAGCCATCTTCGTTTTCTTACCAACCTCTTTCTTGCTGAGGAATCCTCGATTTATGGCCTGATAAAGTCTCCCAGCCGCTGCTTTTCGAGTGGCCAACTCTTCTTTGATGCCCCCCTTTCGGTCTATAATAGCTCCGAGATATTTAAAGTGGTCGACCTGCTCCAGGACTTGTTCTCCCAACTTAATCTGATGTTTTCTTTCTTCTCGTGATATCACCATGGATTTTGTTTTAGGGCTGCTTATGACCATCCCTCTCTTCTCCAGCTCTTCCTTCCAGACTTGCAGGTTGGATTGGAGATGTGTCTCTGATTTAGCAATCAGGACAACATCATCAGCAAATGTTAGCTCTGAAATACAGACCTGTCTCATCTTCCAGTACCCCACTGAATACTTTCTTGTTCTCTCCTTACATGCCTTGATGACATCGTCCATGAGGAGTATGAAAAGATAATGTGACAGGATATCGCCTTGTCTTACACCAGTGGTGGTCCTGAACTCTTCTGACTTATAGTTTGCTGTCCTCACATAATTTCTGCAAGACTTGTAGAAGCTCTGTATAGCATGAATCAGAGGTGCTGGAATGAATTATGAAAATACACAAGAATATTTATTTCAAACACCAAACACGACAATTATTCTACACTGAATCAGTTTAAAATACAAAGCTAGGCCACAAGGGATTGCAATAATTGTTTTAAAGTTGGGTTGTTTTAAACAGTATTTAATAAAATGTGCTCCATTTTTTAAAAGCACAGAACAAGATTTTGAAATCCTACAAAAGTAAGTGTTCAATGCTTTCGAATAGTCTCAATTATATTTAACAGTGTAAAATTAATAATTTTTTTTTTTGTTTTTTTTTTTTGTTTTCATCACAGGGTGATGTTATGGATATTAAGGGAATTTTAGTAAAGTTCACTTGGCAGCTTTTAGGTTTGTACTTAGGTGCCAGTAAGTTTGGTTTCTGCTTTATCCTATGGTTGGTTCATTGCAGGTTATGGACTGAATCACTCTCGTCACTGGTCAAGTCTGGAGATTGTGAGACGTTCCAAGAAATATCAGGGAGTAATCACGAAGCTGGTCCAGTGTCTTTAGGACCCGTCTGTTGTTGGAGTCTAGCATTGACAGCAGGCCACTTATATCACACTTTGTTCCATAGATAGTAACCTCAACTGGTACCACCGACTAGTATAATGAAAGAAGAGAAACAAATATCCTCTTGAGTATTGGGTTTCCTGACACATAATCGTGTGCTCCCCTTTTCATTCCACCATCCCATCTACCTCAGAACTTCACCCTCTCTGAGTATTAATCCCAGTGAACGGAAAACTTTCATTACATTTGTATTGAATATCTTTACATTTGCAATGGTTGAAAAGGTTAAAAATATAATTAGTTTGTACATCAGTTCTATCAACATTCACTCCCTGCTCCATATGGATATTGGGACTACCTCTGCTTTTGGTTCTCGTATGAGAAACTCGCATAAAGCAGTCACCATCTCTTGCAGTAGTGGTTCATAAAACCATCATTCTATATGCTGAGGTTGCCAGCCTCAGATGACATGTACATCCATTAGCAATTTTCTCATGTTAATAAATGCAAAATATAGAATTTTAAAATGTACAAAGCACGCTAAAATCTATTTAGGAATACTGACTCCTGGCTCAGAGAAATAGTTAAAGCAACTTGTTTAACATGCCTATTACACGTGGTCTGTGGTATTACTCTACAGTAGGCCCCCACTCCGACTTTGTGTTTTTAGATTCCTAGGATTCAAGCACTCCGTGTTAATGTAGGTAGAGTTTTCCTGGGATATAAGTCCTCAAAATGCTCAAACAAGGTCCGGTCCGATAAATGGAATTCTGATCCTATTCCTCACTCCGGCTAGCTGGTTGTCTTCTTAACGAGGTGAATTGCACAGTGCTCTAAACCTGCGAAAGTGTCAGATTATATTGCAACTTTCGTCCAACGCACGTGGCTGTTACAATCTGACCAGGCTCCAATCATAAGTGTTGTTTATAACATCTAGAATTGCCCAGCCAATTGTATTCAAACATGCATGCTATGCTAACTTCCTCATGGAATTTTCTGCATGACTCTTGCGTTTGTACTTTTCAAACGGTCATTTTCCGGAAAAGGAGTTGGCATTTCCGTTAATTCTTGGTAATAATTACCACTACAACTTCTTACATTATCACAAATAGTTTCTTAGTAACAATTCTGTCCGGAAGCGATTACAACATTTCCGTCGTTTTCAGGTGCGTGTCTACAATATGTCACCGCCTGGATAATTTACTTCCCTGTACAGACCTGTCTATCTCTCAACAGGGATGGTCAGGGTACAGATATTTGGAAGCTGCCATAACCTAGTGTAAATTTTATTTTTCTCAATCGATTCACCTTCTTCCCCCCAACCCAAACGCCAGTTGGTATGTGTTTGAAGAAAATAGTTCTGTCTAATGTTGTACATTATTTTTGTTAAGAAGGATGCATTTTATCAATACATCTTGACGTTTCTTTTTAAAAAAAAATTACTCTTGTATTAATACTCCAGTCGGGACCAAAGACGCATCAAAAGTGAGGAATGCAGAAAGCACCCATAGCTTGACTGCTTACGTCAGGGTCAGCGAACCAGAGCTGACCAAGACCCTACTCCACCTCCAAGTGGTGGTCCTGGAAACAGGCTGCATCACTGCAGTCTGGATGAGAGAGTAGGAATCGAAGAGGGAAGGCTAACCCGGTCCCAAAAATGCCATGCCGAAAACGGATGTGTCGGGCTGAAAGGCGCAGATATCGCAGCTTTGCTGTAAACGGCGACACAACGTAACAAACGTCCTTTTTTAGGACGAACGCAGAAGAAGAAGAAAGAAGTAGATAACTCCAGTCACGTGCCATCCGCTCAAAGTCTGTCCATGTCTTCTTAATCCCTTTCATATCTGTCTCCAGTTCCCTTCTCCATATGTTTTTCCGTCTCCCTCTGCTTCTCTTACGCATGGGAAGGAGGGGATTCCAGATAAAAAAGGACTGTCTTGTAATGCTATCAACATGTTTCCTCAATGTATGTCCTATCCATCGCCAGCATATTCTTCTCAACTCTTGTTCCACTAGTACTTGTCTGGTTCTTGTCATCAGTTCCATATTAGTGACATTGTCATACCATTTCAATCCTTTTATTCTACGGAAGCGCCAGTTTATGAATGTCATAAAAGAACTTGCTGCAAAAATATTAAGGGGTTTTTTTTTGTGTGCTTTTTTTTGTTGTTATTTACGATCTTGGAGCACGACTTTAAAAGAGCAAACATTTGGACTACTGCACACACAGGCGTGTCGCATAAGTGATTAATATGAGGTTTTTCATAGGCTGGCAACCTCATCACGTAATATAAATTGCTACAGACACCACCGCTTGGTAGAGGCTTCCTACAAGGTGACCAATTACAGTAGTGGGTCCCATGCTTTGTAGTTTTTTGTTTGTTTTTGTTTAACGTACGCCTGCTATTACTCGAGGCGAAATCTCCGGTTAGTATGTTTTACGTGAGTATCCTATTTTCACTGTACGCTGACAGGTTTCCTCTCGCCATTAGGCGATACTCGTCGTCTTCGGAGAGTACCCATTACAGCTGGGTCGGCTTCAAATGTCCTCGCCCGGGCTTGAACCTGGATCACCCGATCGCCAGCGTAGTGTGGTAACCATTACACCATCGCGGCTCCCATGCTCTGTAGAAAGCGCACATGAAAATCATAAATGATAATGTCAAAAAGTTTTTCTTTTCCGTTTCGTTCCCTATGGAACATAGCGTCACCCTTGGAGAGGATCCTTTTGTAGGATGCCTGCTTAAAAGTGTTATGTGCTCTCACAGTTGTTGTTTCTATAACAATATGTTTTACTTGATAGCGTTGCCAGCATGGAAAAGTTAATCAAAATGTATGCGGGCCACAACCACTCACTTCTTGTTAATTCCTTGCGACTGCGGCCCTCATTTCGCTGATTCCTGATCTAACAGTAGCTCTTTGTTAGGATGAATGGCTCATTTGTTCCAAGTCACATACCCCTCTGTCTTGGGTTTGACTTGACGACTCTAAGATTTCTGCAAGAGCCAGACAAGCTCAGAGGCAAATGGATTTATAGATTTCTTTATATGCAGACTGGATCAATTAGGCAGAGCGGTCACCGGTAAAACATCTCGTTTAATAATTTCAAGCCGTGAATAATCCTTAATAGTAATATATCATCTCAGGGGTCGGAGTGGCTAATTCTAAAGGTACCGGGTTTGCTCTAAGTACAGGGGATATAACTGATGTAATTTTTTTTTCATCAGAAACAGTGATTCCTATTGATTTCATTCTTCCCCCTGATCTCCTTGGTAGCGAGATCAGATGCCTAGCCTTCTCGACTAAAGGCGCAAAAATAGAAGGTCCTGTGTGCCATCTCATCTCATCTCATCTCAAGGCGGTTTGAGTCGCACTATGTTGTGCGCCTTGCAGCCCTGTGCATCCGCCTTCAGCATGCATTTGTTCCGGGACTGCTTCCCTAGCCTCTGGATTTCCGTGACCTTCCTGCAAGGCAGCAGTTGTTCTGTGTGCAAGTTGTGCACGATAAAAATCCCTCGGCAGATGGAAATCGTAAAGAGTAGGCCATAAGGCCGCTACACTGGTAAAATTTAAAAATTAGAAAACCTACCCACCACAAAAATATTTATAGAATGTGTGAGTCTTGTATAAACACATAGGGGTCCCTGGCCAGTGCTACAGAGTTCGTGCACTGTGCTGAGATCCTCCATGTGTGATCTAAGGGAGGAGATTGGGGCACTGATGGAGTTGTCCGTGTGCAATCAAGATGGTCCTAAAACCAAAACCAAACCAAATATATCATCTCCCTTGTAATCTTCGTCACTTCCGCTAGAGCACGTTATTTTCACGGCTGATTTGTACCGGGTGACCAATTCACCTAATTTTCTGTCTTTCCGTATACTTGATGCTGGATGTAGTTATTACAATTTGTATTATGTCATCATGTCTGCAGAATGGGAGAAGATCGGCTACCACGACAAGCATGGGAAACAAAGAGCCAGGGATCCAGACCCCCAGGACGACCCAAAGTCCGCTGGGAGGACAACATTAGACAATCTTTGAAGGACCGAGGACTAGAATGGAACCAGGCCAGGAGGACGACAGCCGATATGATAGTCTGGCGCTCTCTCTTCCAAACCTCTACACCTCACGATAGAAGGGGAACGACTAAGTAAGTAAGTATTATGTCATCATTTCTCCATCAGTCTCTCTTGGTAATATTAATGACTTTTTTTTAAAGATCTCATCTTTTAGGATGTGATTTTCCTCGTCTGTGCTTCGGTCAAGGACAGAGGCGGATCTACTATGAAGCTAATGAAGCTTGAGCTTCAGGGCCCCCAGTTCCAGTTTTCTCTATAATACGTTTATTTCCCATCCCCCAACACTTTTTTTTTTTAAATAAAAGGGACCCCCTCCAAGAGTTCAAGCTTAAGGGTCCCCAAAATGTAGATCCTCTTCTGGTCAGGGAACCATGTTGGACACTGATAGCAAAGAATTGGTAAAAAGATATTCTTTATCAGCTCTCGTTATGTTTTCATAATGAAATTCTGATGTTTGAGTGGTGGCCACAGGTTGTAAGTCACTGCACTGGCTTTTTTGACATCATGGTTCGATATCTCTGTTAAGTCTTTCATTTTCTGCTTAAAAAAAAAAAAAAAAAAAAATAACTTCCTAGATAGCTGAATCTCCGAAATGTTATTGAAATAGATTGTTTGAATTAAAATTACATTCATATTTAAATAAGCAAGTATCTTTCATTTGGGTATTACAAGCGGCTGATTGGTTGAATCTTTGGACGTATTTCCCGCGTCCCATTCATTATTTTATATTGACTTCCGTTTTCCTCGCCTTCCTCCCCAAACGTCAACCTCTCGCGTTTAATCTTAATTATCCTTCCTCTTATTGTTTATCCTGGTCCATGACTTAAATAAATAAAGAGAGAAACCCACAGGGTGGATAGTTACGTCCTGTAGCGAGGCGGTGTTGTCGTTGGGATAGTCCTGGGTTCGAGTCTCCGGTAAAACTATTACTTCTGTTGTTTTTCTGTTGTCTAGTTTTCTGCTTCTTTATATCTCATGAGGGCCTGAAATCACCAACGGGCTGATCACCCGTTTGCCAGTCACTTCCATTACGGAAACAACAGCAAATGGGTTGATTTGCCATTGCCCTAAAGACGCCACTAGGCGTGATGGGAAACAATGGCAAAGAAAACCTATCTGCTGTTGCCCTAAGACGCCACTAGGCGTAATGGCCACTGACTGCTTTGACGGTCGGTGGCTAAGGACGGAAGAAGAAGAAGAAGAAGGGCCTGAAATATACCTTATTGTGTGCATTATTTATTGACTGTTTACGGGTCTCTGGTTTCCCCTCTTTGTTTATTTAATTGTGTATGCAGTACGACACCTACCCTCTGTCCTGTTCTCATTCTTCTATCATTTACTAGACACAGTATTAAGGTCTTTGCCTTATGTAATATGGCTTGTGCTGTATAATAGGGGGGGGGGGGGGAGAAAGGGGCCCCCACAGAAGTGATTGTAACTATAACACTGACAAACAACATTTTTCTTTCTTATATAAGAATAAGTGTTCTTAGGTCAGTTTCTTGTGCTGATTTCAAATTTGAAATCCGTTTATCTCTATCACATCGGGTTCTTAAGATATTTGTGAATAAATATATTTTTGGGAAACCGTTATTCGCTCCGTTTCATTTTTACTATATAACTTATTAAAAATTAATAAAATGCAAATTAATTCTACTTTTTATACTCCTAAAAGATGCATGACATATGTTACGCTATTTTTCAAATAGTTACTGTATTTTGAAATAATTCTGAGCGAAATATGGCTTCTAGAAGTTGTAGAAATTTGGCTGATCTGTTCTGTTACGTGTGCGGATATTTTACTGATCGTGTTCACCAGAAAAACTTTACACCATTACTAAAGAAAGCATATGAACTTTATTTCGATTCGAAAGTTGATGATGCAAATAAATCTTGGAAGCCAAATGCAGTTTGTTCGACTTGTGCAAATACATTGGCAGGTTGGTTACGAAAATAGCCGAAGCATAAGTCAATGCCTTTTGGAGTGCCAGTAATATGGCGTGAACCGACAAATCACGCTACTGATTGTTACTTCTGCTTGACAAATATCCATGGTTTCACTTTTAAAACTAGAAAGTCTGTGGTTTATCCAAATATTGAATCGGTTTCGTAACCAGTGCCTCATGATCCAATCACGTGTCCGATCCCAGTTCCACCAGAACAATATCCGTTGGACGTGAATTAACCATCAGAAAGTGATAGTTTACCTGCTTTAGAAACTAATTCTGACTCGGATTATATACCGGTGAATGATGGTGTTCACTTAATTAACCATTCAGAACTTTCAGATCTAATACGTGATCTCGCTCTTACCAAGGGACAAGCGGAATTACTTGGTTCGCGACTCAAAGAATGGAATCTTTTAGCGCCCAAAACTCCGATATCTAAATTTCGTCATAGACACAGAGAACTTGTTCAATACTTTGAGATGGATGATGACATTTGCTATTGCAAAGATGTAAACGGTCTAATGGTGCACCTCGGTCATGAGCACATAGTCAACGAATGGCGACTTTTCATCGACTCTTCCAAGACTAGTCTAAAAGCCGTGTTATTGCATAACGGAAATTTATTTTCATCAATTTCAGTCGCCTACTCTGTTCATATGAAAGAAACGTATGACAATATGGCTATACTTTTGGCAAAAATAAAGTACAATGACTACCAATGGCGGATTTGTGGAGACCTAAAGGTCATTGCAATTCTCACGGGCATGCAGACTGGGTATACTAAATTTTGTTGCTTCCTATGTGAGTGGGACAGCCGTAACAGACAGGAACATTATGCAAGAAAGGTGTGGCCTATCAGGGATCGTATGCAGCTTGGGCATAAAAATGTAATACACGAGCCATTAGTTAACAAAGACAGCATCATTTTACCACCGTTACATATAAAGTTGGGGCTCATGAAGAATTTCGTTAAAGCGTTAGATAAAACGAGCGAAGCTTTCACTTATCTTTGAGAAAAGTTTCCGCAAGTTAGCGATGCAAAGATAAAGGAAGGTATCTTTGTAGGACCTCAGATTAGGAAAGCTATTGCAGACAAACAATTCGAAAACTTGTTACATGGTAGTGAATTAATATGAAACAAATATAAAGGTATGTTATAAGGCACTCGTAGGAAATAAAGAAGTAAAACATTAGACAACAGAAAAACAACAGACATGAGTGGCTTACCCAGGATTTGAACCCTGGACCTTCAGTGCGACAACTCCGCCTAGCTATGCAAGCGAATCACACTGTCCTCCCTGCCATCTACGCATCCCCAAAAAAGGATGTTTCAATGACAGGTCATTAGTGCGAACCTCTATACATAACACCGGAAGTTTATCATGGGCAGTTCAGCCTATTAATGACACAATCACTTCTGTTGTTCTCCTATATATCAGTATTGGTCAGTCCAACAAGACTTGGACTTGTTGGACTGACCAATACTGATATATAGGGGAACAACAGAAGTGATTGTGTCATTAATAGGCTGAACTGCCCATGATAAACTTCCGGTGTTATGTATAGAGGTTCGCACTAATGACCTGTCATTGAAACATCCTTTTTTGGGGATGCGTAGATGGCAGGGAGGACAGTGTGATTCGCTTGCATAGCTAGGCGGAGTTGTCGCACTGAAGGTCCAGGGTTCAAATCCTGGGTAAGCCACTCATGTCTGTTGTTTTTCTGTTGTCTAATGTTTTACTTCTTTATTTCCTACGAGTGCCTTATAACATACCTTTATATTTGTTTCATATTAATTCACTACCATGTAACAAGTTTTCGAATTGTTTGTCTGCAATAGCTTTCCTAATCTGAGGTCCTACAAAGATACCTTCCTTTATCTTTGCATCGCTAACTTGCGGAAACTTTTCTCAAAGATAAGTGAAAGCTTCGCTCGTTTTATCTAACGCTTTAACGAAATTCTTCATGAGCCCCAACTTTATATGTAACGGTGGTAAAATGATGCTGTCTTTGTTAACTAATGGCTCGTGTATTACATTTTTATGCCCAAGCTGCATACGATCCCTGATAGGCCACACCTTTCTTGCATAATGTTCCTGTCTGTTACGGCTGTCCCATTCACATAGGAAGCAACAAAATTTAGTATACCCAGTCTGCATGCCCGTGAGAATTGCAATGACCTTTAGGTCTCCACAAATCCGCCATTGGTAGTCATTGTACTTTATTTTTGCCAAAAGTATAGCCATATTGTCATACGTTTCTTTCATATGAACAGACTTGGACTGACCAATACTGATATATAGGGGAACAACAGAAGTGATTGTGTCATTAATAGGCTGAACTGCCCATGATAAACTTCCGGTGTTATGTATAGAGGTTCGCACTAATGACCTGTCATTGAAACATCCTTTTTTGGGGATGCGTAGATGGCAGGGAGGACAGTGTGATTCGCTTGCATAGCTAGGCGGTGTTGTCGCACTGAAGGTCCAGGGTTCAAATCCTGGGTAAGCCACTCATGTCTGTTGTTTTTCTGTTGTCTAGTGTTCTACTTCTTTATTTCCTACGAGTGCCTTATAACATACCTTTTTATTTGTTTCATATTAATTTACTGTTTACAGGCCTCGTGGTTTCCCTTCCTTATGTGTTATAAATGTTTATACATGGTAGTGAACTTCGCGCATGGATGGCATTCAAATCGATCGTCGATAACTTTCTGGGAAATCACAAATCTGTCGACTATGTGCATATAGTTAAGCAGTGCATAGATGCATACAGAATTATGGGCTGTAACATGTCCCTCAAAATCCATTTGCTCGATTCGCATCTTGACTTTTTCCCTGACAACCTTGGCGAAGTCAGCGATGAACATGGAGAACGATTCCATCAAGATATCGCCGTAATGGAGTCACGTTATCAAGGACGGTGGAGTGTGACCATGCTTGCCGATTATTGTTGGATGCTTTATCGCTATGTACCACATGCCATTCACCGACGAAAGTCAACTGCAAAGAAATTCAAGCCTACATAACTGTTATACTTCTTGTACGATTGATGTTGTAATACTGTATGCATTGTTAAAAAACTTCAATTGCGTATTTCTAGAGATCCCGACCTGATAGAGAAAAACGGTTTGCAGATTTAAAAACAGCGCATTAAAATTGACCAGAAAAACATAGAAATGTTAGAGAAAGAAAAAAAAATTTTTTTTTTGTTAGCCAGTGTAATTAGTCTGGATCGTTCCTAGGCCTACATCCGGAACTACGTAGAGAGGTCGTGGTAATGACCCCTGTCCACGAAGCAATCTTTATTTGGTGCCTAGTTGCCAGTGTTGATAGTTACAATACACTCCTGTAGCGAAACGGTGTTGTTGTCATTCGGATGGTCCTGTGTTCGAGTCTCCGGTAAGTCTATTACTTCTGTTATTTTTTCTGTTGTCTAGTTTTCTACTTCTTTATTTCTCACGAGTGCCTGAAATATACCTGCATGTGTATTAATTGTATAAATGTTCCATGAATTAGTATGTTATGACACAGTCAAGGTGCTCTCCACATATAGTTTTGTTCCAAGAACTTTTTTTTTTTTTTTTTTTTTAATGAACGTACGCCCGCTATTACTCAAGGCGAAATCTCAGGTTATAAGCTGAGACTGATTTTACGTGAGTATCCTATTTTCCCTGTACGCTTGACGGGTGTCCTCTCGCCGTTTCAAGAACTGTTAGATGTCAAATTTGTCACATTTCCCAGGACTCAAAATTTGCACTGCAGTTTTGTGCCGAGAACTTCTTTTCTCGTTTCGCCGCACCACTATAACTGGGTCCCATTTTGGAAACATAAGGATCCCGTTATACGCCTATTGAGGCATATTGGGAATACTGTGTTAGGCCCGTATATTCTTGACCATCGGCACACTAGGGGTGATGTGGTCAGCATCACGCCGGCCGCCTTAACCTTCTAAGAGTTGTTCTGGTATCCAATTCATGAAGCTGTGTCGACCCCGGATCCGTTTGCGGTCTAAAAAATCTTACCGCAACTGGGGATCGAACCATGGACCACCGAGCTAGGAAGCCAGTGCACTAACCACAGCGCTACCGCGGTTCCTCTCTTTGGAAACATGATCAAAGCATTCATTAGCTCTTGCTGTGGTAGTCTTGTAGCAAATGTTTTACATGATGAGGTTGGCAGCCTCATGTACAACCTCATATCAGTTGCTGTTTACGATGTGCATGAAGGAGTATTAGTCCTATTCGTTCTTTGCCTCCTGAAACATTGTCGTACAGAGATAGGTTGTGAGTTATTTTTGTCCTGTCTGAGTAGAGTGGATGGTGATAGGTACATGAGAAAAAGGTGTGAGAAATAGATTTCGCGGGTGATAGTTTAAGGAACAAAATATGTCTATGGAATGAGTAAGTTTCTCTATTCCAGCCTATCTATACGACTATAATTTAGTACAAGACAACCTTGCCCTCCTCATACATATAAATATAAGTTTAACTACACACATACACACAGCTATGTGACAACAAGACACACAAACGTGAAAAACTACGGTTAATTTGGTATGGGTCTGACCAACACACAAAGTTAAATTTCTTTTGTTGTTTATTATCATTTAAACTTGACAACATCAAATATCTAAAGAAAGATCAAATAAAATCAGATTTACATACATATGAATTAGTAGAATAAAGGTGCCCTCCCCCAATGGAAGAAAAAAAAGAACCCAAAAAGCTAATAACCCAAAGGTCAAAGGTTAGCACTATGTTACAGAGTAGACAGTAAAGAAAACAGGTTCCTCCAATATGCTACCCAATAAATTTAACAAGTTTAAGCAAATCCAGTTTTGGTAAAGTCCCTGTAACAAAGAAAAATATTCACGCTTTCTTTCATACAGTGGCCACTCAATCACTCTTACCTACTCTTGGTGATATCCCTTGGAATTATAATTTTTCCTAACTATATAAAATGTCATGGTTTATTTCCAAAATTGGCCTCAGTCAAATAAAGACTAGTGAGGTGAACGCCGAATCTGGTGTGGGTTTTTCCTGAATGAAAAAAAATGTCACCGCCAATAGTTGATGTAGAAAACGTGATCTTGGGGTTTACAGTTAAAAGAGGAAAATACTTCCAGTATTGGGAAACATCTGGTTGCTAAAAATGTTACAATTGATAAATGATGATAATCCTATCGGCTACGCTTGAATACGACTGTCAGAAGTCGGGAATGTTATTTTTTTCACCACCCCAGGGGCTGATAAAATTGAAAAAAATATAATATTGCTGGGTTTGGAAAGTCAGGTTAAATTTTACCCGTTAAAATGTTTCTCATGTATCGTTGGCAAATATTTGCTCACCAATGAAATTGGTGACGCACAAGCCAAGAAAGACAACATTAACCAATCAGTAAAAAGAAAAGACCAAAAGACTGCTGGACGCCCTTGGACAGGTCTGCTAGGAATATATAAGAAACATTTATGGGAAAATGCTACTATTCTATATAGCTACATATATGCACACAGACGGGGACAAGACGATCTCTTATCCACTCCGTCAGTCCTGATTAAATTTAAAAGGCACACGGTGTCTTTAGCCTATCTTATCGCACGTCGCTTAGCAAGTGCAGGTTTGGTTGAGTTATGCAGCTCTTCCCCTCCTGCTCCCGGTCAACGATCAGCGTACAATGTTAATTATTATTCAATTATCCATACGCGCCTTTACATAAATATCGCCTGTCGTTAATAGCTATTAAATTGTCGGCGTCTGTTAGTCATCGTATGGTATTAAATAATAGGCACTTATAATAAATGCGCACACAGAAATAAGCGTGAATTCTTTTCTGTCCCTATCAGTCGCGCCTAGCATATAACTCAGTCAGCTAAAACCGTCTCTTCTTGTCTGAGAAAGTGTGTGGTGAAATTTAACATTATAACTGAACATCTGGTATGAAATAGCAACGCGTTATTTTATTTCACTAGTTTTAACGCTAGAAAATCTAAGTGAATTATAATGGTAAAAGCTTAACACTTTTAAACACGTAAGCACTAATTTCTATTACCAGAAAATTAGAATAAAAATCCCCACGAATGCTATTAACACATTTTCCACAATGGTTCTAGAACTTCGTGGTTAGACTATCCAAAAATTCTGAGTGACAACTGATAGCAGGTTTAGGAAAACACAGTTTATATATCATTATGTTTCTCTGATCTATAGATGATGTTACTTTTCGCACTATTGAGTGAGTAACGGAGAATCAGAACAGAGTTCCCCAGATAAAAGTTTACGGTCGGCCTTTCTCGGGTGTTCGACCGCCATCAGAAGACTTATATCCATGTAACGGGGTTCTCGATGATTTTTGCCCGTGAATCGACATCAAAGCGCACTCGGGAAAATCCTGGATCTCCCCTCGTGGACTTCAAAGACTCTGGGTTGTTCCCGTGCAGTCTGTCAGGTATCGTATGATTGACAGATAAGCTCGCGTGAGAAAACTAGGTAAACAAACCTGATTCGCTACCTGTTATGACTGACAGGTCATGCAGTTTGTAAACATTTCGTTAGCTCGTGTTCACAGAAAAAGAGGTGTGACGAAAATTACGCTTGTGTAAGTAAAACAGGTAGAAAAAATGCGTGGTTTTGCTAGCAAATCATAGAACGCTATGAGGTTACAAGCCTGTCAGATTACTGTAGGCTCTCCTTCCATTATACGTCACAAAGACCCTTGGGGACTATATTGGGCGCTAAGAACTGTAGTGGTGAATTTAGTCGCATTTTACATGATTTAACCTTTGCGCTCTAGTTTTGCGCACGGAACTGTTAGTTGTAAGACTTGCCTCATTTCCCACGATTCAACACTCGCATACTGAATTGTGCTACGAACCGCTGGTGGATAAATTTGTCCCATGTCATTGATTCAACATTTGTACCCCAGTTTCTTTCTTTCTTTTCTTTTCTTTTCTTGTTTTTTTTTCGCTAAGGACTGTTTATCATCATCATCGTCATCATCATCATTACCAATCATCATCATCAATCATCATCAATCAATCAATCATCAATCAATCAATCGATCAATCAATCGATCAATCATCAACCATTCATCAATCAATCAATCGTCAACCATCGTCATCAATCATAAATCACCATCAAACAATCAACCATCAATCAATCATCATCATCATCAATCATCATCATCATCATCATCATCATCATCATCATCACCATCATTATCACCATCATTATCACCATCATCACCATCATCATCATCACGGTCACCATCAATCACCATCATCAATCATCATCATCACCATCATTATCATCAATCATCATCACCATCACCACCATCACCAATATCATCATCACTATCATCATCACCATCATCACCTTCGCCTTCACCATCATCATCATCATCATCATATCATCATCACCATCATCATCAGCACCATCACCACCATCATCATTATCACCATCATCATCACCATCATCACCATCGCTATCACCATCATCATCACCATCACCACCATCACCAACATCATCATCACCATCATCATCAGCACCATCACCACCATCATCATCATCACCATCATCACCATTACTATCACCATCAACATCATCACCATCATCATCACCATCACCCAATCACCATCATCACCATCATCACCATCATCATCACCATCATCATCACCATCATCATAATCATCATCATCATCATCACCATCATCATTATCATCACCATCACCATCATCAACATCATCATCCTCATCATCATCATCTTCATCACCATCATCATCATCATAATCGTCATCGACATCATCATCACCATCATCATCATCATCATCATCATCATCATCATCATCATCATCATCACCATCATCACCATCATCATCACCATCATCATTATCATCATCATCACCATCATCATCATCATCATCACCACCATCACCATCATCATCACTATCATCATCATCATCATCATCATCATCATTATCATCGACATCATCACCATCATCACCATCATCATCACCATCATCATCACCATCATCATCACCATCATCATCACCACCATCACCATCATCATCACCATCATCATCACCATCATCACCAGCATCATCACCAGCATCATCATTATCACCATCATCATCACCATCATCATCATTATCATCATGGCCATCATCATCACCACCATCATCATCACCATCACCACATCACCATCATCACCATCATCATCATCACCACCATCATCATCACCATCATCATCATCATCATCATCGCCATCATCATCACTATCATCATCACCATCATCACCATCACCATCATCATCACCATCATCATCATCACTATCATCATCACCATCATCATCATCACCATCATCATAATCACCATCATCATCACCATCATCATCATCACCATCATCACCCTTCAGCATAGACCTTGACCAAACTTAAGCCAGGTCCTCCTGTCACGTGCCATCAGCTCAAGGGCCTTCCATGTCTTCTTTCATCTCCTTCATGTCTATCTTCACTTCTCTTCTCCACGCGCTCCATCGTCTGCCTCTAACTCGTCCACCCCGGGAATTCCAAAATAAAGGTCTGCCCGGCAATGCCATCAACAAGTTTCCTCAACACGTGTCCCATCCATCCCCTCCCCCCCCCCCTTTCTCCTACCCCCTCGGCAGCTGTCCGGCCCGCGTCAAATTCCACATTGGCGAACATACGAGTATTAACTGTTAGGGGTGGACATTAGTCGCATCTCACACGACTCAAACCAGTGGTCCTAATCATGACATACTCCCCCCTGGTCTCCTGGGTAGTGAGATCGGATGCCTAGCCTTCTCGGATAAGGGCGAAAAAAATAGGAGGTCCCGTGTGCAAGTTGCGCACGTTAAAAATCCCACTGCAGCTGGAAATCGTAAAGAGTAGGCCTATCAGGCCGCTGCCCTGGAGAAATATAAAAATTAGAAACCTACCCACAATTAAAATATTGATAGAATGTGCGATTCCTGTATATATATATACACATCGGGATTCTCGCCGGTGCTACGGAGTTCGTGCACTGTGCTGAGATCCTCCTTGTGTGATTTAAGGGACGAGATCGGAGCACTGATGGAGTAATCCGTGTGCAGTGAAGATAGTCCTTAAAACCAAAACCAGAAAACAAACATGTGCTCCCTAGTTTTATTCTAAGAACTGTGAGTTGTGAAATTAGTCGAACTTAACATGATTTAACAGTTGCTCTCCAGTTTTGTTTAGTTGGTTTTTCCCTTACGAACCGTTAGTGGTGGAAATCTGTCATTTCGTATTACGCAACGTGTTTTTTTTTTTTTTTTTACTAAGAACTGTTAGGGGTGGAAATCTTTGAAATTACACGTGACAACATTTGCACCCCAGTTTTACGCAATGAACTGTTAGTGTTGAAATGTGTCGCATTTCGCGCTATGTTGCACTCCAGTTGTGTGCTATGAACTGTTATTGATGAGACTTGACGCATCTTTTATGGATCTCAGCAGTAGCACTTCTTATACTGTATTAAATCATTTCATTTTATTAATGTATTCTTGTTTACACTCGAAACATGAAAGTCGCGGATAAGGTGGTTTATATAAAGGACAATGTCTTGTCAAAGAGAGGTCCTATAACTTAACGAAAGATTACACGAGTAATGTGGTCGACCGGCAATTTCGACCTCCTGTCCGAGACGGTATCGGCGCCGGGAGTTGTTCCCAGGGGCAGGGAGAATGCGGCAGTTTAAACGTGAAATCGATGGGTTTCATTTACCGAGAGGTCGAGGGGTGAGCAAAATCGCGCCTCAAGAAAAACAACCCATCGCAAACCAGGTCTGACAACCTCTTTTTCACGTGTTTCCCACGTCCTATCGCCTAAAATATATGGCGACGGGTCTTGCTTCATCAGACATCTTGCTCCCTGTTGAGAAATTCCCGTCTGCTTCGCTCGAAGCCAGCGCTTTTTCTAACTTCTTTTTCCCGCTTACTGTTAAATACAAACAATAATTTACGCGTACCCGAAAATCAAACACGACAACTACACGTATCACAAACTTCATTCAAGATATCAATACAGATTACTTACTAACTGCAGTCAAGACATCTACAGGTACCACTACCTACAAATAAGACATCTACAGGTATCACTAACTACAAACAAGACGTCTACACGTACCACTAACTACAAATAAGACACCTACACGTACCACTAACTACAAACAAGACACCTACAGGAACCACTAACTTCAAACAAGACGTCTACACGTATCACTAGCCATTAATAAGACATCAACACTTACTACTAACTACAAACAAGACAGGTACACGTACCACTAACTACAAACAAGACATATACACATACCACTAACTACAAACAAGACATATACACGTACCACTAACTACAAACAATACATATACAGGTACCACTAACTTCTAACAAGACATATACGCGTACCGCTAACTACAAACAAAACATCTACACGTATCACTAACTATGAGCAAGACATCTACATATATCATTAACTACAAACAAGACATCTACACGTACTACTAACTATAAACAAGACATCTACACGTACCAATAACTACAAGCAAAACATCTATAAGTATCACTAACTAAAAACAAGACATCTAGAGTTATCACTAATTACAAACAAGACATCTACAGGTATCACTAACCACAAACAAGACATTTACATGTATAGCTAACTACAAACAAAACATCTACAGGTATCACTAACTACAAACAAGACATCTACAT
This sequence comes from Oreohelix idahoensis, assembly GCA_024509875.1. NCBI lineage: Eukaryota > Metazoa > Mollusca > Gastropoda > Stylommatophora > Oreohelicidae > Oreohelix > Oreohelix idahoensis. The sequence continues at coordinate 7,124 of JAMPIV010003406.1, read as the reverse complement.
GTATCATTAACTACAAACAAGACATCTACAGTTGTCACTAACTAGACATCTACGTGTATCGCTAACTACAAACAAGACATTTACAGATATCACTAACTACAAACAAAATATCTACAGGTGTCACTAACTACAAACAAGACATCAACAGGTGTCACTAACTACAAACAAGACATCTACAGGTATCACTAACTACAAACAAGACATCTACAGGTATCACTAACTACAAACAAGACATGTAAAGATATCACTACGAACAAAACATCTACATTTTGACAAGATGGATTGGGGCGACCTCTTCTCGATCTCTTATCCACTACGGCAGTACTCATTTTCAACTGTTGTACTGACTAGGTTACGTGCTTTTCCTGTGCTCAGCACCTTTTTTCTTTCTCTGCTATGTAGCAGATATTTTATATTTTCAAACATTCTTACACTCCTCTCAGGCTACGGAGTAACATTAAAATCGCCCAGCGCAGTTGTTTAAACGCTGATACGGCCAAGGGGCGTTCTTTGCCAAGATGGTAAAGAGACGGATTTTGTGTGCTCAAGCGACAGATAACGAGACTACTCGTCTGTGCGACACATTTTGGACAGACATGCATGACATCATTGTTTCCGGCACACCTTGTTACAAAGACATTACTTCATATTAAAGTAATAATAAGTTACTTGTAAATATTGCCGATGGAGGATCGGATGTTTTCATTCCATATATGGGAGACGTGACCTTTTGCATCACGCATATTATTTCAGGCGGAAATAATTTTGAAATTACACCACACAACACGCATGTTTGAAACGATTGGAGCTTTCTTAGCATCGTAACAAAACAAATGCGGGGGAGGAAGGGCCATATAACCTGACCTTTTCGCAGTTTTAAGACACTGTGAAGATCGCTTGCCAAGACGAAACCAGACTGCCAGAAGTTAGAATTCAGAATTCCATTTTTCAGACCGGACTTTTGTTGGAGTATTTTGAAGGACTTAAACAGCCCAGGAAATCTCTATCATTTAATAAGGAACCGGGATCTGAGGAAACTGAAAACACGGAGTCATAGAGGGAATCTAGTGTTAAAATAACGACCCCCAAGAACACGTGTAAGAGGCCTAGTCAAGTGCCTTTATTCATCTGAGCAAACAGTCTGTGTGCCAAGATTGGCGTATGTTGTGCATTTTACATTCTATTCTTTTCATTACTAACATGTGAACTAATATGTATATGTATATATTGCCATGTAAATATTAATATTTAAAAAATGCTAGAGGATGTCCAAGTCATTTGAGGCTGGCAACCTCATCAAATAGAAAGATGAATTCACGAATCACCCCTGCAAGAGCTGGTGACTACTTTACTGTTAGTTTCTTAAAGAGAACTAAAAGCATAGGTAGTCCCACGTTCCATATGGAGCAGGGAGGGAAAGATGAAAGACATGATGTACATTCTAATTATAACATTTCATTTTCAAACCAGTGTAAATGTCTATTTAAACATATGCACTTTAAAATTAATGAAAGTTTAAAAGCTTTTCAATCAGTTTAGATGTAAATGAAAACATATTCAATCTATATTGTGAGCACTTTCCAACCAGTGTAGATGTTAATGTAAACATATTCTATCTATACTATTAACCTTTTCATTTGAATGTAAAGTAAATATAAAGCTATTCGATTTAAATGTAAAGAAAGTTTCTTCTCGAGCGATTAAGTTTAATTCTCATTGAGGGTAAAGTCTGACGTAGATGGGATGGTGGACTAGGAGAAAGGGACCCATAACTATGTGTCGGAAAACGCAATACTGAGGAGAGCGTTTTGTTTCTATTCTTTTACCATAGTTGTTGGTGGTACCAGTTGAGGGTACTATCTCTGAAACAAGAATGGAAAAGTAGCCTGAGCTTAAAGACGAGGGACCAACTTCGCAGACACTCCCTGACACTTCTGGGAACGTGCTGCACCCTACAACCTTGACCAGCGACGATCGTGATCAGTCTACCAAGAACCAAACCATCGTAAGGAGCAGGACCGTCACTGACAGCTAAGTAACCCAGAAAAGCTGCAAAGTGACCTCCTTTAAAAACTAACCTTCCATCACAGCAGAGATGATGAACTTCTTTTTATAAATAATTATTCATGTCTTTAAAACCTTGTTAAAACCTAAATGACTATTAAATCTGTTATTTGTAAATATACAAATTTAACGTCGATTTAATCATTTTGAATGTACTGCATGTTTGTCTCAGTCAATTTACTAAATACACTCTAAGCCCCGGGTTCCCAACCTGTGGGTCGCGACCCCCAAGGGGGTCGCAAAGTGTTTTCTGGGGGTTATTTTTAGTTGCAATTATTTTTATAGGAAATTTCACCATGAAGGATTTCAACACTTATTTATTTCAATATGGCTACACTGCAATATCCTACTAGTGGTTGTAACACTGATTTTTGATAAATGAAAGGAAGTGACTTAAGGTCTACCGCGGCGGATACTTAAAAATATTAAAAGCCCGTCGTCGTCATACATATTAAACATTTTATATTATTTTAATTATTTGGTATGTTGGGCCTTTAATATTTTTTTCAAATTTCCGCCGCGGCGGACCTTGATTCACTCCCTAAAAATAAAATATACAAATGCAGTGTTATCATTAGAATAAAATTCTATGTTACAAATAGTAAACTGAAAAAATTTTCACTACGATGCAAAATTCAATATCAAAATTCATTTTTAATCGGTGTCTTGATGTTTGAATAACAGACTGTCTAATACGAACCGTCGAACCGTGAGTTGCTTTCTTAACGCAGTTGAAAATCACCCCGTATGTTTTGCTATGCTAGGGTCAAAGTCGGGCTTTCAGACAAATGTGAACGAACTTGCTCCCCAAGCAAAGGGCATTCACTGCATGATTCACCGATATGCTCCTGCCAGTAAGACTCTTCCAGCTCCTCTGCAAGAGGTACTTGATTCTCTGATCAAAATTGTGAATTACATCAAATCTGGAACCCTCAACATCCGTCTATTTAAAGAACTATGTAAAGACATGAATTCTGATCACGAGGTTCTTCTTTTCTACACTGCTGGACGCTGGTTCTCGAAAGGAAAATGTTGTCAATCGTGTCTTTGAGTTGAAAGATGAAATCAAGTTGTTCCTAGAAGTGCACGGGAAACATGACCTTGTGGCTTACTTTAATAATGAAGCTTGGAATAAAAGAGTTGCTTACTTAGCAGACATTTTAGAGCAGCTAAATAAGCTGAACCTGAAACTTCAGAGAAATGAAACACACATTATCCAATTTCAAGACAATCTTCAGGCATTTATATCCAAGCTGCAAAACTGGCGTCGGAAAGTAAATCTTGGAAACATTGCCATGTTGAAAAACTATGAAGTGTGGTAGAGGAATCTGAAGGAGAACTGGATGAGAATCTGAAGGAGGTGATTACTGGGCACCTTGAATCCCTTGAAAAGGAATTTCAGCGGTACTTCCCTGAGCTTACAGAAGAAGAAGCTGCACTGGTACGAAACCCATTCTCTGCTTTCCTGAATGTAGCCAGCATTCCCGATGAAGTACAGGATTAATTCTTGGCTCTGCGGAACGATTCCTCGGCACGTAATTTGTTTTATGAAAAATTGCTGACTCAGTTCGGGTGTGCTATGTAGCAGTCATATCCAAATGTCACCATGCTTGCTTTTCGAGTTTTACATCCATTTGCCGCTACATATCTCTGCAAGGGTGGATTTTCAACGCTTCTTCATATCAAAACAAAGGCAAGAAACAGAATGAATGTTGAGGATGACATGAGGTTGGCTTAAACAAACACTACAGTGCCTAGTGCTGAATTATCTTGTATGAGATATCGGTCAATGTGAGATGCATAGTAAACAAAACACATCGCTGATGTTGAAAAGAATATGGCATAGTTGAATTTTATGATGATGTGCTAGGAACCAGAGAGACTTATATTCAATAAGGGTAAAAAATCTCATTGGTTTGCATGATAAAAGAGTCTTGTTTCTTGGACCCATGATTAAAAATTGTCTTAGTCTTATTTTTATGGCACAAACAACATGCCTTTCTCGGATACTTCTCGGATGGGTCGCTACAGGGATTCAGGTTTAACTTGGATATTTATATAAAGGGTGCGCGAGTGGCAGGCTTGGGGGTTCGCGACTCGAAAAACAGTGGGAGGAGAAACGCTAGGGAACCCGTGCTCTAAACAGAAGCTACATTCATAAAAAATAATGCATTTACGCATGAGTAATAACGGTCAGGGTGGGGGCTTTGAACGAGCTGAAAGTTAATAATTGTTAAATTTCTTCAGGATAATAAGTCGGTTGGACTCGATAAAGAAGGCTATCAATTAGCGAACCTGCTTAGAGAGTCAGCTTTTTCAGCAGCATTGTATCATTGATTCTTTCGGGAGGTGATAAAATTTTAGTGAAAGATGAGCCTTGAGTATAGTTGAGTTTAGCAATCATGGTAGTTATCCTTCTTCTAAATTCAGCTGCTGCTCAAGATACCTGAGTCAATTTAGTATATGTAGTATTAAAGGACGAGACTGAACCCTATGTTTATAAGATGCTGAATGTTAGATATTACTCTTGAGTTTCAGTTTTGACCAGATGTATTGGCAACGGATAAAATAAAGTTAGCAAATGCTGAGTGAGCATTTGCAAAATCCTCAGTGACAGATATGTGAGAAACAACTAGTTACAAGTATACATTGTATGGCAATCATCCTTGTGTCAGATTAAAATACAAACCAAGCTTTACATGAACATCTGCAGGATGGGGGGACTAAGACAAAAAACATTACTTAGTATCTAAATTTGCATAGTATGAAGTATAGCAACATAATGTTTGTTACACCCTGGCCATCATTAGATAGGCGGAATTAGCTTAGTATTTATACAACATGTGCCTCAGGCTAATAAAGTATCAAACATGCTATCTAACTTATACTTGCTACTATGCTACAAGTATATAGAGTAGAAAAAAAAAAAATCAATACAGTCAGTAAGAGTACTGACAGATTAACCGTACGTAGTTACTCATTCACATTTCTTCACTATGTACCTAACTACAAAACGTAAGACATCGATCATGTCAGTTCCAGACCTTATACTACATAACAAACACTGACATCGCTTACGATGAGTACTATCTAAGCATGCAATTGACAAGGAAAATGTATTTGCTATCAACTGTACAATACAAAAGAGTACATTTCAGTGTAGAAGTGTACTATTTAAAGTCTAAATACGATGATCTTTTCTTCATAATTGTCTAGTTCGCTCCATCACAGTTGCCACCATTGCTCTCCTCGAACCATTTTTGGACCAGAATAAAAGACTGCTGTAGCGTGAAGGGTTTTTTATTGTATGATAGGATCCGAGTAATAGGGAGTGTATGACCAATATACAGAAATTGGGAATTTCTGCCTGGAATTTGGTTGGTTGTTTCCCCAGTGTATGAACATGAGAACTTTGTAATGGGGTTTATCACACCCAAATTAGTTACGGATTGTTGGGTAATATTTTACGGCTGATCAGGGGGGGTGGGGGGGGGATTTTCTATTAAGATTAGGTATGGAGTAGGTGTTATAGGTGGATTTATGAGATGCATAACCGTACGTGTTTTTTTTTACTTATATTGTTATGTAGTGTAGGTAATTAAAGTTTTGTTGTTGTATGAAAGAGAGCTGTAGAAGTGAGACGACGAGAGCAGCGACGAGATTTGGTTTAAATTTTAACATAATTATTTGTATAATATGGGAGGGTGGAGAATGAGGTTGGGTGGTACTAATATGTTAAATTATATGAAAGAAAAAGTAATTTTAAAATACTAAATATTACAACTAGATAAGAAATTATCTAAACCGTGAAATGTTGGGATTTAGATTATGTTGATAAATGCGAAAGATTGAAATGAAATGTTTGTACATAATGCGTGGATTGGGTAATAAGATATAATTAAATAAAAGATATATATATATAGATATTGTAAAAAAAAATATATATGTGTGATATTGAAGCCGATATATGGATGTAGTCGTCGATGTGAGTGAGTAAGCGGATAAGTGATATATGTAATTAGTAGGTATATTTGTAGTATTGTGATATGCATATGAAGAAACTAGAATAAATTTAATAAATGATGATAGGTGATTTCAATAATATGTATAATGATAGTATACTATTGTGTATATATATGGGATATAAGATATACTATTTATAATATATTAAAATATTACAGAACTTTGCAAAAAAAAATGGGCTCTAGTCATAATTTTCGCTGTCGACTAGCACACTCATAAGAAAGCAAAATAATAATAAAAACTGGTATGGTTCCAAGGGAAGTTGTTGGTATTCGTCCCCTTAGCCTATTGTATCTAGTGGTTTCCAGTACCAAATATATTGTCTTGCCATCTCCTAGGCAAAGGCAAGCCTGAAATTGCGGCCGACGGCTTATACATTCCTGCAAGTGTATTGTACGGTCAATTGTGAGTTGCAGGAACAGTCCGCTGAAGTATCTTTCTGGAGCTACATTCAGTCATTCAATTGTTCAACGTCTCTCCAGTCTCCACTCTTTTTTAATGTGATTGCTTGAGTACGTGCCCAAAACGTTTTCAATCTTGGGTTTTGGTCGGGTGAATGTGTGTCTGGGGTCCACATTCTCAAAAACAACTAATTCAAATTTTCTTCTCTATGCAGCCTATGATTTCGGTCATTTGGTATGAAGATGGTATTGCCTATCTGGGTCATTGACATGTGGAACATGTGCATCGCCCATTCGGGGTTCCTTGGACCTTGATTATAAAATTTTGGCTAGTTGGTCTGTCCATCTACCGTTTGTATGTCGAGGATATTCTCGTTTTCTAACAATGGCTTTAAAATTTTTTACCATTGTGGACCCATTCTTTCGTTTGAACAGAATTCCTTTTGGTTTTTTGAAACAACACACAGTGGCGGTGGCACCCAACCTCTTGCTGACCCACCCTCTCCCCTAAAGATGGGAATTTATGGGGTATGTTTCGCGTTTCGCTGGTTACACAGGGCGTTACAGAAGTCTTTCATTCCAAATATTTTTATGTTCGAGCAGGGATAAGACCCAAACCAGAACATTATCTGACAA
>JAMPIV010003405.1:0-88728 GCA_024509875.1 Oreohelix idahoensis | reverse complement strand
TCCCCAGTGGGTTCCAGTCAAGGGCAATTCTGTCTGTTTAAGCCTGCTTTCTTAATTTTTTTTTCTTGATCTTACTGATGGTTTCTTTTGTTATCTATAGCCACCTTCTATGACATGCTTAGTAGGGCCCAGTAGGCCGATTCTGTGCTCCCGACATATGGACCCCGTAACCCACATGGGTGGTATTCTCCACATTATATTCTTAGGGTGCCCCCCCCCCCGTGTAGTTCCTGGGGTTCTCAGAAAAGACAAAGAAAGAATTAGACCACTGCATCCTCAGGCATGTCGTATAAGGCGACTAATATATGCATGTGCGTGGGGCTGGAGACTTCATTAAGTAAAACAAATTATTACAGAAACCACGGCTGCATGAGCATGTGACTGCTTGGTGCAGTCTGGCTCCATAAGTGGCGCAAAAGAAAATGATGATTTTTTTAATTCTTTGAATATGTCGTCATAATGAAAAGTGGACACGACGCGTTAATATAATTAACATACGTCACCTGTTCGCAACGAGCCACGTTCACTTCGCGACTCAGTGTTCCCAATTTCTCACATTTTCCTGCGCTGGCTCCTAAGGTGTCATTTTTTTCGGCCTCGGTGTCAGCCACGTTGGGATGAACTCTTTCCCGGGTGATTCACTGAGTTGTAGCGCCGAAAATGGGATAAGCACTCATTCTGCTATCATTAGTTCACTATAATACACAAGGAAAGTGAATTGTAACAGTTCACAGCATCTCAAGATGAAAAGGGCCAACATTTCGGACAACTAATCAGATCAGATGTAACAAAGAAAGGACAGGACTACAACACCCTCTGGCTTGTCCTACAAAGCGACTAACATAAGATTGTGCATTGGGCTGGCAACCTCATCATATAAAAAAATTGGCATAGAAGCTACAGCTGCAAGAAAGCGTTAATGCTCGGTGCAGGCTTCCTGCGGGGGAGCGGACCAGCCGCAGTGGTAGCTCCATGCTCCGTAGGGAAATGGATAATGATAAATCAGACCAAACCCCATAACAACGACACAAAATTAACAATGACATACATTTATAAAATATAAACGTATTTCGGTCGAAGGTCACCAGTTATAATGTATACGGCAAGCAGTTGTTATCAGTGAACTTTAGCCTACATTAAAAAAAGTACCTGCATGAAGACCCCGCCTGTCCGGTACCCTCCTCAGTTAAATTTCCCCATCCTACTGTAACTACTAGACCAGGGGTCGGGAACCTTTCCGCGACAAAGAGCCAAATATTTAATTGTGTCTCCATTTTAACAAATTGAAGAGCCGCATGAATAAAAAAAAAATCACAAGGTATCCCTCATTCACTAAGAGTTAAGTAGTAGAGAGCCGAGAGCCGCACGAGATGGCTCAAAGAGCCGCATGCGGCTCGCAAGCCGCGGGTTCCCGAACCCTGTACTAGACTCTTTACTTAGTAGTGAAGCCAAAGGTTTTCTCATAAACACCTATCTCATCTTTCAAGTTGTAAAGATTGTGTGTCGTTTTCTCAGTCCTCGTTTACGTCACAAATGTCAGGATGAAAAAGATGGTCTATTTCAGTCGATGACGCTTATAACCAGTGTGTGCTTGATGGCGCAACAATCACACTGCTTGATATGAGGAAAAGGTAAAGGTAGTCTCATTGCAGATATTAATGTAGGGGAATGAAGTGTTACATACTTCAATATAGTAGGTCCAGCTTTTTTTGTGGTGGGCTGACCAGTTCTCTGCCTCGCTTTCTTTGCTTTCCCTAACTCAAGACCAAAGCCAGGCACCTATTTACAGCTGGGTACATGCATGGAGGCATATCTGGAGTCATCTTTATATGGCCACCAGCTATGTACAATGCTACAATACACATTTGTGGAAGTGAAACTGTCGGTGAGGCTAATTACACCCTCATGGATGTCACTATAGACCCGGAGATAGCCAGGCTGAGTTGAGAAGTGGCTCTGTGCAGGAAGCGACAATTCTTTGGGAGAACCATGAACCAGAGCAGAGTATTTTAGCTCTGCATAGTTGGAGAGCCCCCTTGGATGGCGGGGAATGCACAGCATGCTACGCGCTTCGTACTCTTAGCTTGGGAACAGATGTGATGATCCTTTAAATGCCAGCCAAGCTGGAGAAACTGTAGCTCATGGCTTCTCCTCAACACGTTTCGGACTGGCAGAAAAGCCACAGGAAAATTCTAGATCTACAGTGTAGATAATACTAAGGACTCGTCAAAATGGTATTGGCTGCAAAAAGAGCGAGACGCTAAGCAGCCTATTTAAACAACTACAACAACAGCTGGGTACACTGGTAGCGTGACGCTACCAAGCTTCGATCCCGGTAACCTCGACCGCCGAGAGGCAAGCGTTCTAACCGCTTAGTCAATGGAACACCCTGCCACATGGTACTCACCGATAAACTAGGTAACACATACGTAAGACACATACACGTCTGAACTTTCTCTTATTTGTTTCATTCAATATCATACAACTTCCTTTGGAGAATATGCCGTTGTCATGTTCAAGCCAAGCCCTCATGTCTAGTGACATCCGTTTAAGGTATTTCCGAGTCTTCTTTATCAACTTCATTTGTCTCCAATTCTCTTCTCCGTGCATTTATTTGTGTGTGTGTGGGCTCCCTCTATTTCTCTTACCAATAGAAGACCAGAATAAGAACTTCTTTGTAATGTTATCAACTGATTTCCCCAATGCGAGTCCAACCATCACCTTTTCATCACCTTTGTTTCATTGGTATTTGTCACATCCTCTCCATCAATTCCCACATTTGGTGATTTTATCGTACCATTTAAATCCTTCTATTCTGCACAAGGATCCACTTATGAAAGCCTGTCAGTTCTTGGTCGTCGTTTTTGTTGCTCTCCATGTTTCAGAGCCATAAAACAAGACTGGCTTGAAGATTCTTATTTCTATGTTGGACTTACTTACTTACTTAGTCGTTCCCCTTCTACCGTGAGGTGTAGAGGTTTGGAAGAGAGAGCGCCAGACTATCCTATCGGCTGTCTTCCTCCTGGCCTGGTTCCATTCTAGTCCTCGATCCTTCAAAGACTGTTTAATGTTGTCCTCCCAGCGGCATGGCCAAACCATCTTAATTGGGACTGTTCTACTTGGGTCTGCAGGGGGTAGGATTTAAGGCCTTGACGTATCGTCTGGTTGCGTACCATGTCTCTTCTTGTTACTTCAACCACCTTCCTCAGATACCTCATTTCTGAGGTTTGGATCTGGCTTTTATGGGTTGTAGTCATTGCCCATGACTCGCATCCGTATGTCAAGACTGGGACATAGGTGGAGCGGTATACAGCCATCTTCGTTTTCTTACCAACCTCTTTCTTGCTGAGGAATCCTCGATTTATGGCCTGAAAAAGTCTCCCAGCTGCTGCTTTTCGAGTGGCCAACTCTTCTTTGATGCCTCCCTTTCGGTCTATAATAGCTCCGAGGTATTTAAAGTGGTCGACCTGCTCCAGGACCTGTTCTCCCAGCTTAATCTGATGTTTTCTTTCTTCTCGTGATATCACCATGGATTTTGTTTTAGAGCTGCTTATGACCATCCCTCTCTTCTCCAGCTCTTCCTTCCAGACTTGCAGGTTGGATTGGAGATGTGCCTCTGATTTAGCAATCAGGGCAACATCATCAGCAAATGCCAGCTCCGAAATATAGACCTGTTTCATCTTCCAGTACCCCACTGAATACTTTCTTGTTCTCTCCTTACATGCCTTGATGACATCGTCCATAAGGAGTATGAAGAGGTAAGGTGATAGGATATCACCTTGTCTTACACCAGTGGTGGTCCTGAACTCTTCTGACTTATGGTTTGCTGTCCTCACATAATTTCTGCAAGACTTGTAGAAGCTCTGTATAGCTATGTTGGACTTAATTTCCATAAATTTCTTTATGAAATGAAAGTGCTCTTCTCTTTCGTATTCTTATTTTTGCATCAACGTCCGTTCTCACAACTCTATACTGCAGCCTGGACATTTGTATAAGCCTACATCATATAGGTGTTACTCAAAATGCAATCTTCCTATCCTTTGCCGCATTCACTCTGGTAATCCATGTCTGCTCTCTACGTACTTGAAGACGCACATGCTGTGGCCTCTTATCAATTATTCTCATTTTCTCTTAAGTTTGGTTACGATTATGGGGTGTAATAGCCAGATCATCGATAAAATCTATATCGCCAAGTGATCTGTCAGTCTACTGAGTTCTTCATGTTATATTCATATTTCGATCTACAGCCAATAAGAAGAGCTATGGTGACAAGAGGCGCCCCTGTAATTCTCTGTCTAAACTGCCAAAGACCTTTTAATAGTCTACAAATTCAACGTAAAGTAATGAATTCAGTTCCAAACTCTCTTCTAATATTTAACGCAGTGTGTCTATCTGGTCACTACAGGATCTGTTCTGTCCAACATGCTTGTTCTTCTCTTAGTTGTCTATGGCCTCTTAATCTCATTAAGGGTGATCCTTTCCCTGATGCTGACAGTAACATTATTCCTCTGTAATCTGTGCACTCTGGCAAATTTCCATCCGTTATACTTATTGCTGAGGGCCACGGTAGCGCAGTGGTTAGTGAACTGTCTTCTCAGCTCAGTGGTCCATGGTTCGATCCCCAGTTGAGGTGGTATTTTTTAGCCCGCAAACGGCTCCGGGGTCGACCCAGCCTCATGAATTGGGTACCAGAGCAACTCTGGAAAGGTTAAAGGCGGCCGGCGTTATGCTGACCACATTTCCCCTAGTGTGCCGATGGTCTTGAATATATGGGCCTAACACCATATTCTCAATATGCCTCAAAGGGCATGTATGTAATGGGATCCCTATACTTATTGTTTGGCAGGGAAGAATAATCGCCATGTGCCTATTCTACATTTTGGTATTGAGACACGTTTTCCATGCCCGTCATTTTCGTAGCTAATCACCAAAACAGGATTATCAATCACGTCTGTTTACAGTCTAAGAAAGTGATACCACCGCCCATTTTAGCACTAAACCTTGTTGTCGGCCTAAGCTTAAGCTCAAATGTACCCAAACAAAACAACCTTACTAGCTTAAAGTTGCCCACTTTCTGATCATGGGGTAGTTGTGCCATCATATCCTCTGAGCTCCAAGGCTTTCGGCTGATTGGGATAGAATACCGAGATCACACTCATAAAAAGACGGACCAGTGACTATCGATTCACCTTTCAGTAAATTAAGGCTCCAGGCCGGCATACGTGTACTGGGGTGGTTAGAATTAGAAGAGGGTAGGGATGGTATCGATTGCTACTGGAATAATCATGTTCCCTTATTCAGGTTTTTGTCGTAAGGCTGATTTAAGTCATGTGGTACCTGAATAAGACGTCCCTTCCCTCACACAAGCATGCACGCACGCAAGCGCGCGCGCGCACACACACAAGCATGTCCGTGCTATTATTTTCTTGTCAGCGGTCTCCGTCGCATGGAGGTTCACTGATTTTCCTCGACAAGTCCCATGGCCCCATTGACCGTACAGTCAGTTCTCATTAGCTGTAAATATAAGGATGATCGGAAACTATACACAGCGCTACAACAGGAAGCAATCTGATCATCAGAAAAGGTCCCCCCCCCCGTCGATCAAGCGTTTCGGCCCCTTAATATGGTGGGCCCACTTGGGTCATGACTCTCAAGTGCCAGCCTCCTGTTGTCTTGTGCAGAGAATTTAACACACTCCACCTTGGTTGCAGCTTTCAAATTCACTTTTATGTTTTTCTGCCAGTTGGAAGCTATTGTATAGACGGGCGGAGATGATAAACTCTGGAACAGCGGTACTTAACTCTTTTTTTTTTTTAAATGAATGTTGTCCGCCCCCCAAAAAAAATATCACTTAAATTGAAACAAAAATGCAAACCTATCAAAGAATAAAAGATTCATGTTTTACAGAATCAATAATTGGATACATGTCGTGGAATATTCTAATCCACATATATAAATTATCAAGTAAATATAAAGCCTAATAAATACATATAATAAATAAAGGAAGAAGAATGGTAAAGAACAGTGCTGTCACAATGACTGTACTCGAAATCCCCCTTGTTTTATGCTTCGTCTGCAAATTGTAACGCTTTCACGTTGATAGTAAAAGCTTACTGTATTATTACCCGCTTTCTTCAATGAAACGTGTGCTGCATTTCTAAGAAAAACATTGAGAGGCCCTGCGTAATGACCTAAATTAATCCTAACATTAATTATATTACGTTACCAAAACGAACGAACAGATGGACTCAAATATATATAGAGAGAGAGAGGGGCGAATAAAATCGGGAACGCATGCAACACGCGTCGCGCGATACACAAATGCTGCCATCACGCGTGTAAGTCTACATGCACTAATTGTTTTTCAGACGGACAGTGATAAAATACACTACCCTTTCCCAGAGTTAGGTTTATAAATCATAAAAAACTCTTATTAGGAAAGACAACATTAGATGGGTTTACGGTTGAAAACATAACAGTACCCAGACAGCACATCTTCGAAACAGGAGGTAGAAAATACATATTTTGAACGCAGCCACGTAGCTCTTTCAAATTGGTATATTTGGGTTCCTTAGGGCTTGCTGACAAATAATATGTAAAACGTTACGCAAATAGTCCAGGAATTAATAAATTATACCCAAAATAAAATATTGGGGATGCCTGACAGCATAAAATCATTTCTGCTCATAAGATTTTTTTTATAACGTGTTTGAAAAAAATTTACGTTACAGAAATAGTCTACCATGTAAACTCCAAATCGATTGGAGCGCAACAAATGAAAGCCTAACCACGATTGGTCGGACTATAAATACTATCTTTCGTTGTCAAGGGAGACGGGGAAGGGTAACATTTTTTCAAACACTTGTCGAAACGTGGCTCATTGGCCAGTCTCGCTGATATACACACTTGGGAGCGTTAGTTCGAAACCACTTGTTTAAATAAGCTTGATAAAGCATCAGTGCGTTGAAGCCAGCTCACAATTTTGCTAAAATAAAAGCCTGGAACATAAGCAGATGGAAATTTGTGCCAGTAATTGTGCCAGAATTCATTGCTAATCAACGTATCTGTGTTTATTTCCATGAAATTGTGGTAAGCTTGAACCATTCAGTATCTTTTAATGAAAATTGAATGTAAATTGTTAATTTATGCCTGTATATATATGTGTAGTTCAGTGGCAAACAAGAGATAAAGCCTATAATGCTCCAGCCTGAACAGAGGGTGTCGGAGGGAAGTAAAACGGCATGGAATGGCCAAATAGTACACTGACACCTAGATGATTGACTAGAAAGAAATAATGCTGGAAGTGCAGAGGCGTGGTAACCATTAAGGAGGTAAATACTGGTATAAAGTACTTCAGAATGAAGCTGATAGTTGGCCTAACGCTCTGAACTCAATGTTTGTGCTGTATTGTGATCAGTGTAAAAGAGAGTATAAGTTAGTTATGAAGTAGAAGGTACATCCTTCTTGATTTCAGGGACCGTGGTCTTGATGGTAGTGAGCAGCACCTGGTCAGAGCTTTGCTGAATCCAGAGTCGGACAGCATACTCCTTGGTCTTTTTAGCTATCAGTGAGGTGTCTCCTGAGCCCAGAGGAGAATTCGAGCAGAGGAGTCCTTTCCTGCCGCCATCACGCCAGATAAGCGAATTGGCCAGCTGAGCTCAACATTATGTCCCCTCATCTTGGAATGACTTTGTAAAAATAATATTAAGAGGGGAAATTAATTGTCTTAATATCAGGAACTGAGAACATCTCCAATACTAATTTCCTTAAGACAAACTATTGAAGTCATGATGACAACTACCAACAGAGCTTGAACAAAACAAAACCCTGTAGGACACACATATGCCTTTTATGATAGAATGATTTGATTATCTCATAGAGTGTTATATGTATGTGAGTGTCACAGTGTTGTCAAGAGTAGTGAATTAAATTGTTTATCTGTCTGTTGTTGTGACTTACACTTCACCATACTCATACCCTAGACACATAACGTAGCATCACACTATTCCAGAATAATTCTGACTGAGATATATAGATATTTGGTAGCAAGTAAGGTTATCTATAATACACTACTCTTAATAGATATAGATACCTTCACAGCTGATCTCAGTCAGTACACTAAGTTCCCTATAAATATTTATAACATCCCACTTCACCACATATATTGGGGTCTCGCTCTTGGGATTTTGAATCTTTAACTATTAAAAATATTGGGGGTAATTCACTTCAGGGAATATAAGAATTAAAAGGTATCCTTGGGTGGAATTAAATAAGGTTGAGCTCACGGTGCCTGTGTTGTCCATTAGAGATTGAATTGTTGGTTAGACATTATATAAAGTTACCTGATAGACAATGGCGGACCTGGCCAAATTTCGATCTGCTGCGGTTCAGACTGCAAAAGAGTTAGGATTAGATGGGCAAGTTATGGTTGCCTATGTTACTACGGAATGTGACAAATTTATTGAACGCGAAGAAAGAAGGTTTGAAGCCGAAAGAAAGTTAGAGGCTGACAAGGAAATTAAGAAGTTACAGTTTGAAGCTGAGGCTGAGACTAAGAGGTTGCAGATTGAGGCTGAGGCTAAGAAATTGGAAGCAGAAAGAGAAGACAAAAGATTAGCTGCAGAAAGATAAGAGAAGAAATTAGCTGCAGAAAGAGAAGAGAAGAAATTAGCTGCAGAAAGGGAAGAGAAGAAATTAGCTGCAGAAAGGGAAGAGAGGAAATTAGCTGCAGAAAGGGAAGCAGAAGATAAAAGATTGCAAAGGGAACATGAGTTACGACTAAGGGAGTTTGAGTTTCAAGGCCATGCTCCTGAAAATGGTGCCAGTCCCTTTGCCTCTGATGCTACGGTTACTCAGGGAGCCTCAACCTCAGCTATGAATTTTCATTTAGATCATTTTGTTGAGAAAGACGATGATATTGAGAGCTATATAAATAGGTATGAGCTATTAGCTACCACGTATGGGTTAGAGAGAGAAAGGTGGAGCTTAAAGTTATCTCAGGGACTTCGTGGGGCAGCTTATGAAGTTTTTGCAAAAATGAGCAGAGGTGATCAGGAAAATTATGACATGCTAAAGCAGGCTCTTTTGTTAAGATATGAAAAGAATGCAGAATTTTATAGGAAAAAATTTAGGAATGCTAAACTACTGTCAGGTGAAACCTATCACCAGTTCTCTGCACGAATAGAGACATACTTGGAGAAATGGACTTCTCTGGGGGAAAACCCAAGATCTTAAGGAAATGGTCCTTATAGAGCAACTAAGAGAGTCCATGGCTCCAGACCTGAGAAAGTTTCTCATGGAACAAGGTGCAGAGAGGCTGGGTGAGTTGCTAAATGTTGCTGAAAGGTATCCAGCAGCTCAAGCAGAGGTAACAGGTAATAAAAAGAAACAGGTGGATAACTTTAGGGCACCACAGAACTTTAATAAATTTGATCCTAAGGATCAAAATAAAGGTAAGCACCAATTTGATAGGCCACGGTATGAAAATAAAAATAAATTCCCACAATTCGATGAAAGGAAATATGATGAAAGAAAATCTTTCAACCAAGGAAAAAGGTGGTGTAAAAATTGTAAGATGAACAATCATGGCACTGACCATTGTAGAAGGAAACCTCCTCATTTTGCTGCTATGACATCGGGGAAAAAGGAAAAGAAGGGCAAACCTGAAGAATTACAGGAACCATACCACCCCCCAGTGTGTGAAGATGTCATCTGTAATGGTGTCACTATAAGATGTTTATATGATACCGGTTTAGATTACAATTCCGTTGTGAGTTCTCACCTGGTGCAGGCCGATCAATACACCACGGAAACAGTGGAGATTCAAACTGCAACCAAGGATGTAGCTACCATGACACTTCCCGTCGCCCGAATAAAAGTGAAAACGCGATATGTGGAAGGAATCATAAAAGCAGCAGTGATAAATGAGCCAATCTACCCTCTAATATTGGGGTGTAGATATGTCTTCTTGGGGAATCCCAAGAGACCTGTGATATTGGCAACAGTGCAGACCAGATCACAGACAAAGAAGGAGGAGGATAATCCCATAAATACTCACCCAGATGAGATGAGGAAGGCACAGGCTGAGGACAAAACACTCAAGCCATGTTTCAAGAAGTTGCCCAAATCTCATACACCTCCAGGCAAGGGAGAGTTTTATATGAAGAACAAACTGATATATAGGAAGGCTGGATCTGAATCCAATGGTCACGGACAGCTGGTCCTTCCCACTTCATATAGGACTAAAGTGTTGGAACTAGGGCATGCGATTCCCTTCAGTGGTCATATGGGAATCAGCGCAACAGGACAGCGAATAGCTTGTCACTATTTCTGGCCAGGAATAACTGAAGATATCAAACGATATGTAAAATCCTGTCCAGAGTGCCAACGAGTAGCACCTAAACATTGGACTGCACCAGCAACTCTGGGGGAAATGCCCATAGTGGGAACACCCTTTGAGAGAGTTGCCGTGGATCTTGTGGGACCTCTCACCCGAACCAAGAGAAGGAACAGCTACATTCTGACTCTGGTGGACACTTGTTCTATGTGGGGAGAGGCAGTAGCCCTGTCATCGATTGATTCTAAACATGTGGCAGAGGCATTGCTCACAATTTTCAAAAGGTTAGGCTTTCCCAGTCAAATCTTGACTGATAATGGCTCTCAGTTCAAGGGGAAACTAACTGAAGAAGTTTTCAGGATCTTCCAGGCCAAACACTTCCATTGTAGTGTGTATCATCCCCAAGGGAACGGCCAAGTGGAAAGATTTAACGGCACATTGATGTCGATCCTGAGAAAGTTGGCACACGAAAAACCAGATACATGGGACCAGTACCTGCACGCCGCCCTCTTTGCTTATCGGGAGGTACCCCATAGTTCAACCGGTATGGCCCCGGCAACATTATTGTTTGGAAGGCCAATAAAAGGTCCACTTGAAGCTTTGTTAAGAACGTGGACTGATGAAAAGGCAGAGGAAAACATTACATCTTCATACCAATATGTGAATGAGCTGACCACTCGGTTGAAAACTGGCTGGAAACTTGCCAATGAAAATTTGAAACAAGCCAGGAAGAAACATGCTGCCTATTATAACAGGAAGGCGAAAGACAGAAATTTGGCTGTGGGAGAGAAAGTACTGCTTCTTTTGCCCGGGAGTCAGAATAAGTTACAAATTGGATGGCAGGGTCCACATACAGTTCTAGAGAAGGTGTCTAGAACAAATTATAAGATAGATAAGAAGGGGAAAGAAAAAATCTATCATGTGAATCTCCTGAAGAAATATTTGGAAAGAGAACATCAGGAAGAGACACACTTGTTGACCTTGTCCATCGCCATGGAGATGAAAAAGGAACCACTTTCATCATTTGAATATCCATTACACCCCTGTGAGACAGCAGCACAGGTGAAAATCAGTACACATTTAACGAAAACTCAGAAAGAGAGAGTGCAACAGGTTCTAAATAATCATGCAGAGGTATTAACAGACCGACCAGGGCATACAAACCTATTGGAATATGATATGAAACTGATAGACCCCACACCTGTCTGTATGAAACCATATTCGATTCCGTTTGCTAAGGAGAAAGCTTTGAAGGAAGAGATAGTTTATCTATTGAAGGAAGGAATTATTTCACACAGTGAGTCGTCGTATAGTTCCGGTGTTGTACTCTTAAGGAAGCCCTCTGGAGAACATAGACTCTGTATAGATTACAGGAGACTGAATGCTATTACAGAAGGACAGGTGGATCCATTGCCGGATAAAAATCAGTTGTTTGCCAGACTAAATAAAGCTAAATATTTCTCAAAAGTGGATCTGAGTAAAGGATACTATCAGATTCCAGTAAAGCCTGAGGTTAGACCATACCTAGCTTTTAGTACCTCAGAAGGACACTATGAGTTTAATAGATTGCCATTTGGATTGAAGAATGCGCCTAGTGTCTTCTCTAGAATGATGAGAAAATTATTGGATCCTCTGAATAATCCCTGTATAACAAATCTTATGGATGATATCCTTATAGCAACAGAAACATTTGAGGAACACATTGACTCTCTGAACATGCTGTTTGATCGACTTAGGGAGGCAAATTTAACAGCCCGACCCACCAAATGTTGCGTTGGATGTAAAGAATTGGAATTTTTGGGACACACAGTTTATCAGGGAAACATGACCCCTGACCCAAAGAATTTAGAGAAACTACAGAAAGCCCCGAGACCACAAACCAAGAAGGACGTGAGATCCTTTGTCTCATTATGTGGTTTCTACCAGAAGTATATCAAAAACTTTAATTCCATATGTGCACCGTTAACTGAATTGACACGTAAAGGACATCCAGATCGCATTACATGGACACCACAATGTGAAATGACGTACCAAGAGTTGAAGGAAAAGCTCACAAGTAAACCCATTTTGAAATTACCTGACTTAAGTCAAGAATTCATAGTAAGGACGGATGCAAGTAATATTGGGCTGGGTGCAACTCTACTACAGAAATCAGATGCATTGGATGGGGAATTAAGCCCAGTGGCATATGCTAGCAGAAAGTTGAATAAAGCTGAAATCAACTACTCAACTAGCGAAAAAGAATGTCTTGCAGTAATATGGGCAATAAAGAAATTCAATATTTATCTATATGGGAAGGCATTTAAGTTGCAAACTGACCACAAACCTTTATCGTTTCTAGCACAGGCTAAGCATGAGAACTCTAGGTTACTCCGATGGTCTTTGCTTCTGGCTCCATATAATTTTAGCATTGAGTATATATCTGGAAAAACCAATTTGGGAGCGGATTTTTTAAGCCGCCATCCGTGTGATGAGAATCACCGTAAACCCCAGAAATAATACATATAATAAATAAAGGAAGAAGAATGGTAAAGAACAGTGCTGTCACAATGACTGTACTCGAAATCCCCCCTTGTTTTATGCTTCGTCTGCAAATTGTAACGCTTTCACGTTGATAGTAAAAGCTTACTGTATTATTACCCGCTTTCTTCAATGAAACGTGTGCTGCATTTCTAAGAAAAACATTGAGAGGCCCTGCGTAATGACCTAAATTAATCCTAACATTAATTATATTACGTTACCAAAACGAACGAACAGATGGACTCAAATATATAGAGAGAGAGAGGGGCGAATAAAATCGGGAACGCATGCAACACGCGTCGCGCGATACACAAATGCTGCCATCACGCGTGTAAGTCTACATGCACTAATTTTTTTTATAACGTGTTTGAAAAAAATTTACGTTACAGAAATAGTCTACCATGTAAACTCCAAATTGATTGGAGCGCAACAAATGAAAGCCTAACCACGATTGGTCGGACTATAAATACTATCTTTCGTTGTCAAGGGAGACGGGGAAGGGTAACATTTTTTCAAACACTTGTCGAAACGTGGCTCATTGGCCAGTCTCGCTGATATACACACTTGGGAGCGTTAGTTCGAAACCACTTGTTTAAATAAGCTTGATAAAGCATCAGTGCGTTGAAGCCAGCTCACAATTTTGCTAAAATAAAAGCCTGGAACATAAGCAGATGGAAATTTGTGCCAGTAATTGTGCCAGAATTCATTGCTAATCAACGTATCTGTGTTTATTTCCATGAAATTGTGGTAAGCTTGAACCATTCAGTATCTTTTAATGAAAATTGAATGTAAATTGTTAATTTATGCCTGTATATATATGTGTAGTTCAGTGGCAAACAAGAGATAAAGCCTATAATGCTCCAGCCTGAACAGAGGGTGTCGGAGGGAAGTAAAACGGCATGGAATGGCCAAATAGTACACTGACACCTAGATGATTGACTAGAAAGAAATAATGCTGGAAGTGCAGAGGCGTGGTAACCATTAAGGAGGTAAATACTGGTATAAAGTACTTCAGATGAAGCTGATAGTTGGCCTAACGCTCTGAACTCAATGTTTGTGCTGTATTGTGATCAGTGTAAAAGAGAGTATAAGTTAGTTATGAAGTAGAAGGTACATCCTTCTTGATTTCAGGGACCGTGGTCTTGATGGTAGTGAGCAGCACCTGGTCAGAGCTTTGCTGAATCCAGAGTCGGACAGCATACTCCTTGGTCTTTTTAGCTATCAGTGAGGTGTCTCCTGAGCCCAGAGGAGAATTCGAGCAGAGGAGTCCTTTCCTGCCGCCATCACGCCAGATAAGCGAATTGGCCAGCTGAGCTCAACATTATGTCCCCTCATCTTGGAATGACTTTGTAAAAATAATATTAAGAGGGGAAATTAATTGTCTTAATATCAGGAACTGAGAACATCTCCAATACTAATTTCCTTAAGACAAACTATTGAAGTCATGATGACAACTACCAACAGAGCTTGAACAAAACCAAACCAGTATTACCTCATACTACTATTACACAACTGACACACATAGGATATTTTTAATAATATATGTCACTACCAGATTCATATTAATACATTCTGTACATAACTTGTAATTAACATTGATTGTGATTCCTGGTTCCTTTGTCTTTGAATCAGGACACACATATGCCTTTATGATAGAAATGAATACATATTGTTATTTGAAAAGTTACGAGTGTCTCCTGTAAGATATTCTCATAGAGTGTTATATGTATGTGAGTGTCACAGTGTTGTCAAGAGTAGTGAATTAAATTGTTTATCTGTCTGTTGTTGTGACTTACACTTCACCATACTCATACCCTAGACACATAACGTAGCATCACACTATTCCAGAATAATTCTGACTGAGATATATAGATATGTGGTAGCAAGTAAGGTTATATATAATACACTACTCTTATTAGATATATATACCTTCACAGCTGATCTCAGTCAGTACACTAAGTTCCCTATAAGTATTTATAACATCCCACTTCACCACAATACAGATAAAAATATACTTTATGGACAAAGCGTATCATACGGCACATGTTAAAATGAACTTCTTAAAATTCTTAATGTGATGGTTTATACTGTATCTTCTCGATCAGTTTTTGAGATGTCCAACTACTACACACAACAGGTCGTGAATATGGTTCCATTTATTACCTGCTATAGTTTTAATGCTGACCGTTGTAAAAAAAATAATAAACTACAAGAGTACAGTACACGCTTTACCGAATGGAATTAGGAGATTAAAGGCACCGTCACAGAGAATTGGGTATTTAATGCCAGAATTCTGAATGCCAATACGTTATATTTTTTGCACACATTTCGTTTTCGTTGGCGTTATCGTCTCGTCTCCTGTCCTCTCTACTACTAGAAAATGGTTTTAGAACCAATGCACTAATTTCACGATGTTTCAGATCCGGAATATCCGCCGATGGAAAGTTAGTTGTGGCAAATTGTCTGTCCAGATTCTGTTTCCATCTTGTCCTTTCCATGTCAATTCTCGTGTGTCTTTAAAGGCATTCCCTGTTCACTTTTTTTAAAACGTTCACTCAGAGGCGGATATACTATGAAGCTAATGAATTTTGAGCTTCAGGGCCCCCAAGTCGTTTCCTCTAAATAATACGTTTCTTACCCATGCTACAAAACGTTTTTTTTATTCTGATAAAAGGGACCCCTCAAAGAGTTCATGCTTCAGGGCCCCCAAAATGTAGATCCGTCACTGTGTCCAACATTTCCCTCCCATCATTTCTAAGAACAGTTTTAGACAAACCAATAGGTCTGGTTACATAGTCAGATCGATTCAGCTTTTGTTTCTGTAACGACCGTAAACAGATTAACGTACGACCCTGCCATACAAGTATAACATTTTTAAGAATAAAATAAATGAGGTCATTACTTGCCGCACCGACCTGCGCTGGAGATAGTATCGTTCGATTAGTATTCCTCGATAATCTGTGACAGTTCTGTTGTTTACTGACTCTTCCAATGCATGGAGGCATATCTGGAGTCATCCTCATATGACCACTAGCTATGCACAATGCTACAATATACATATGTGGAAGTGAACCTCTGTCTGTGAGGCTTGTTACGCACTCGTTGAGTCTTGAAATCATCCACAAATTTCCAGGGATTCCCCCTGTGGTGAAACTTGTTGAGAACCCAGCATTGCACACTAAGGTTGGAGAAGTCACTTGAACCCCATGCGTGATTCTTTGGCTTTGACCTGGTTGACTGCATGCAGGAGTATCTCACTACGGACCCAATGATAGGCAGGGGGAGCTGAGAAGTGGCTCTGTGCAGGACGTGACAATTCCTTGGGAGAGCCCAGAACCAGAGCACAGTATTTTAGATCTGCATAGTTGGAGAGCCCCCTTGGATGGCGAGGAATGCACAGTATGCTACGCGCTTCTTACTCCTAGCTTGGGACCAGATCTGACGATTCTTTAAATGCAAGTCAAGCTGGAGAAACTGGAGCTCATGACTTCAACTCAGCACGTTTCGCAATGGTAGTGAAGCCACAGGAAAAGCCTAGATCTACAGTGTGGATAATACCAAGGAGTCTTCAACTTGGTATTGCTGTCAAAAGAGCGAGAAGCTCAGCAGCCCTAGTTAAACAACAACAACAATTGACTCCCCTGCAATAGTATAACTTGGGAGTGGCGAGAATAGGAGAAAGAGAGAGAGAGAGAGAGAGAGAGAGAGAGAGAGAGAGAACGAAAGAGAGAGAGAGAGAGAGAGAGAGAGAGAGAGAGAGAGAGAAGGGGAGAGAACACGTCCAAGCGCCCAAAATAACCATTACTAAAGAAAGTAAATTCCTTTTAAAATGTTTATTCTGCTAACCCTGATACCATTTTTATAATCCCAACTAACATAGTTACCGATGTATGTTACGTCGGTCGGTCTCACTCAAAACAGTAACTGGCGCCAAAAAAAAAAGTGCGCAACGCACGGTGTGCAACTTGCCCAGCGTGGGTGTTATATAAAACAAATACTTTGTTTTTTTTTTATATTCTTTCACGAAATTAGTAGCGCTCGACAAAGAAAAAGTGCGTAAAAATTGGCGTGCATGAGCCCTCACACGATGTACAAATCTTGAAAACTTGAAAGTTTTTGTTAAAACCAATTATTATCAGGGAACACTCTTTGAAAACAATCCACGCACTTTCGCACGAAATGTTGTCATCAAAGAACTTTTAAATTAAATCTAAAATAACATAATTCTCGCCGCCGTGTGTACGTTGGTCACAGCTGAGGAATGCAACTGTGTTGAAAAATTGTATTGTTTCCATTATATATACTCTCCCGAAAATAGTTACAATTGTGGCCGGGGCAGTGGACGGGAACGGCACCAAATCAAGTTAGATGTGACCGGGCTTGGTCACGGTGACAAATCAAGTCTAGTGTGACAGGGTGAGAATGGGGTGGAATCTTTTATCAATGTTCATCTGTTGTTTTACTGGCGACTGCCAGCGATGGTGATTACAGAATAGGAACATAACCCCAGGTGGTTCTTTAGGAGACTCGTAACTGTGTTTATGTTTTAGGCTGCATGATCGTCGAAAATATGGTAATATTCTTTTCTCAATTACCTGATGTAAACAAACGACACTTCCTACTGACGTTCAGGAAATAAGTTCAAGCTGGATTAAATATGAATGAACCCCTTTATTAAGTGTCTGCAACCTCTGACAACTTCATAATAGTTCATAAATACATGTGCTTCTGTGGTATACAAACCAGTCATCCCAAGAAATAACACACAGCCATCGAACTTACAAGATGGTCCAAACCCCAAAATCACTGCCTCGCTCGTCTCGTGCCTAAAACCAACTCAATTAAACCCCTTCTCTCAAACCATCACTTCCGTCCTAGCTACTGAGCAATTCTACCCCAAGTTCGATGACGTCATTCCTGAACACTTTAATTAAATCACTCATAGGATTTGTGACTAGTGTTATTACGCTAACTCATCATCATCATCATCAGTTGCCATCTCCACAACGAAGGTTGGCCGTAATGGATCTCCAACGTCTTCTGTCTCTTGTCTTGATGGTGCACTCTGATAGACTCTTTCCTGTCCATCTCTTGATGTTGTCTTCCCACTTATAGCGCTGTCTTCCCCTTGCACGTTTGCCTTCAACTCTCCCTTCTGTTATGGTCTTTTGCAAGGTGTTATGCCTTTTTATGTGGCCAAAGTATTTTAGCTGTCGAACTTTGACCTCCCTCATTAGTTCTCTTTTCATACCTAGATTTTCTAGGACCTCCTTATTTGTTTTCATCTCTTTCCATGAGATACGCCCCATTCTTCTATATATCCACATTTCAAGAGCCTCAATTCTTTCTTCCAACTGCTTATTCATCGTCCATGTTTCTGCACCATACAGAAATGCAGAATATATATAACACTTTATGATTCTCAGTTTTAATTTGTGAGATAACTGTTTGGATGTCAGTATATGTTTCATGTTGTTGAATGTAGCTTTGGCCATTCCTATTCTCTTCTTGATTTCTGTTTCACATCTGCCATCTTCTGTTATTATATGACCGAGATATACGTAGCTCTTGACTTGTTCCAGGATTTCCCCATTTACGCTTATCTTTAATGTGGGTTTATCGTCTGTTTTGCTAATTATCATAGTTTTTGTTTTTTCAATATTAATGTCGAGTCCATATTCATGACTTATACTGTTCACTTGCTTCACTAGTTCTTGTAACTCCTGTTCACTTTCAGCTAACAACACGGTATCATCTGCATATCTAAGGTTGTTTATTGACCTTCCACTGATGTTCAGTCCTGGTATTTCCTGTATCTGTTTGAAAATTTTTTCGGTGTATAAATTAAATAGGCAGGGGGACAGCACACAACCTTGTCTGACACCTCTTTTTATGTCTATGTATGGTGAATAATTCCTTCCAGATCTTACTGTGGCAGTTTGCTCCCAATAAAGGTTACTGAGTATTCTTATATCTTTTCCATCAATACCTATGTCTTCGAGGCATTCAATTATTTTCTCATGATGGACTCTGTCAAAAGCCTTCTTATAGTCAATGAAGCACATATACATACTTTTTTGGACCTCTGTATATTTTTCTGCTAATATTCTTAGGCAAAATATTGCCTCTCTTGTTCCACTGTTCCGTCTAAAACCAAACTGTTCTTCTTGGATTTCGCTGTCTACTTTACTTTTTATTCTTTCCTGTATGATTTTGAGCAGTATCTTAATTGCATGACTCATCAGGCTGATTGTTCTGAAGTCTGAACATTCTGTTGCATTTGGTTTTTTGGGCAATGTTATAAAAACTGATGTCTTCATGTCGTGTGGTATATATCCTGTATTGTATACATCGTTCACCCGTGTGTTACCGGGGCCCGAAAGGGGAGCAAAGAATAGTAACACTGTCCCCTGCCAAGCATGTCGTAGAAAGCGACTAAGGAGGGTTGGGCATGGGGCCGGTTACCCCATCCTGTAAAAAATTTAAACCACAAAAAACTTCAACAAATATGGACAAGTCAAATAAAGAAAATAAAACACAGCCATCCAAGACAGGGGAAGGTCCTCTCGCGGGGAGGCGTATGATGCAACACAGAGAAAGCCGAAAGGAGTCTGTGTTGCTGACTAACCTTCTTTCTTCTAGGAGAACTTCCAGATTTGGCACCTGGAATGTTCGGACATTAAACGAACAAGGGAAAGTGGCGCAAGTGGCAGCAGAAATGAGGGAATACAAAATCGAGGTTTTGGGAATGTGTGAAACAAAGTGGAAGGGGGTAGACAGGAAGAAACTCATCACAGGTGAATTGGTGCTGTCCTCAGGACATGAAGACGAAAGTTCATACCACAGTGAAGGGGTAGCTCTTATGTTATCTAAAGAAGCACAGAAAGCACTCATTGAATGGGAAGCTGTTGGACCCAGAATAATAACAGCTACTTTCAAAACAGCTAAAAAGAAAATTCATGTAAATGTCATCCAATGTTATGCACCAACTAATGACAAAGAAGAGTCTGTGAAAGAAGCATTTTATACTAAACTACAGGAAATTATGGATAAAGTAAAAAGAAGAGACATCACAATTTTGATGGGTGACATGAATGCAAAGATAGGTACAGTCAACACCGGATTTGAAGAAGTCATGGGAAAACATGGGCTAGGAGTAATGAATGAAAATGGAGAACTATTCGCAAACTTCTGTGCTTCAAATCAACTGGCTATAGGAGGAAGCATGTTTCCACATAAGAGAATACACAAGGCAACATGGATATCACCAGATCATAGAACAGAAAATCAGATTGATCATATATGCATAAACAAGAAGTTTAGATCATCATTGCAGGATGTAAAGGTATACAGAGGAGCAGATGTGGCATCAGATCACCATCTTCTGATAGCCAAAATAAAAATGAAACTCAAGAGATATGCAACAATGCAAAATTATAGACAACAGTATAATGTAGGACAGCTAAGAAATCAAGAAACAAGAGACAAATTTGCGGTCACAGTATCCAACAAATTCCAAGTGCTCCAACAGCTGGAAGCTGTAGAGAATACAGAAGACTATTGGCAGCAGGTCAAAACTGTATGGAAGGAGACATGTGAAGAAATACTGGGGAAAAGGGAAAGACAACAAAAAGCATGGATAACAACAGAAACCATCAATAAGATAAAAGACAGAAAAAACAAGAAAGCAGAGTTAAACACAAGCAAAACCAGAAGTTCCAAAGCCAAGGCTCAAGAAGTGTACACAGAAGCAAACAAAGAAGTAAAAAGAAGTATCAAAAGAGACAAGAGGAAGTATATTGAGGAGTTGGCAAGAGAGGCAGAAGATGCTGCAGCCAAAGGAAATATGAGAGAACTGTATAGCAGCACAAAGAAGCTAACAGGGAAATACAAGCAAACAAGTTGCCTCATAAAAGACAAGAATGGGAAACTGCTCAGCAATATACAAGAGCAAATGAAGAGGTGGACAGAATATTTTGGGGACCTTCTCAATAGACCAGCTCCACAAAACCCGCCGGACATCCAGCCAGCAGAAGAAGAGCTACAAATTAACGGTGAAAGACCAACGAAGGAAGAAATAAAGAAAGCCATAAAGCTTCTAAGAGATGGAAAAGCGTCTGGACCTGATGGCATTCCAGCAGAGGCCATCAAAGCAGATATCGACACGGCTACAGAGATGTTATATAAATTACTTGGTAAAGTCTGGGAAAAGGAAGAGATACCAGCAGAATGGAAGGAAGGATATCTGGTTAAGTTGCCTAAGAAGGGAAATTTACAAGAGTGCACAAATTATAGAGGAATAATGTTACTATCAGTGCCAGGAAAAGTATTAAACAGGATTATCCTTGAGAGATTAAAAGAGTCCATAGACAAGAAACTGAGAGATGAACAAGCAGGTTTTCGACAAAACAGATCATGTACAGACCAGATAGCCACTTTGAGAATAATAGTTGAACAAAGTCTGGAATGGAATTCACCACTATACATCGGATTTGTGGACTACGAAAAGGCATTTGACAGTGTAGACAGAGAATCACTTTGGAAATTGTTGAGGCATTATGGAGTTCCCCTGAAGATCATTAATTTAATAAAGAAAACATATGAAGACATGACATGCAGAGTTCTTCACGAAGGACAGCTTACAGAACCGTTTGGGATAAGAACAGGAGTGCGACAGGGATGCCTCTTGTCTCCATTTCTTTTCTTGCTGGCAATAGATTGGGTTATGAGATCATCGGCAACACACAACAGAAATGGAATCCAGTGGACTCTGACTAAGCAGTTGGATGATCTGGATTTTGCTGATGACTTGGCTCTTCTGTCCCATAGCCGTAATCAGATGCAGGACAAATTGAAAACACTTGATGAGAGGTCACAGCAATTGGGTCTGAAAATACACAGGGAAAAGACAAAAATAATGCGAATAAATGCAGGTAATGATAACAGGGTTGAACTTGAAGAAACACCAATACAAGATGTAGAATCATACACATATCTTGGCAGTAATATAGACAAAGTTGGAGGGACAGACAGCGATATCAAAATAAGAATACAAAAGGCAAGAGGAGCTTTCATTGCATTGGGAAATATATGGAGATCAAGAGAAATAGGATCCAACACGAAAATAAGAATCTTCAACTCAAATGTGAAGTCAGTCCTATTGTATGGCTCAGAGACATGGAGAACAACAAAGACAACAACCAAAAAGCTACAGACTTTCATAAATGGGTGCTTGCGTAGAATAGAGGGATTAAAATGGTATGACAAGGTTACCAACGTGGAACTGATGACAAGAACTAGACAAGTGCCAGTGGAACAAGAAATGAGAAGAAGACGATGGCGATGGATAGGACACACACTGAGAAAACCTGTTGATAGCATTACAAGGCAGTCCTTGTTCTGGAACCCCCAGGGCAAGAGAGGCAGAGGAAGACCAAGAAGTACATGGAGAAGAGAGTTGGAAACAGAGGTGAAAATGATGAGGAGAACATGGAAAGAACTTGAGATGATGGCACGTGACAGGAGGACTTGGCATGTGTTTGTTGAAGGCCTATGCTCCTGTGGGAGTGGAGGGTTATGAATGAATGAATACATCGTTGCATATTTCTGTGATTGTATCTATACCAAAGCTCTCCAGAGCTTCTATCATTTCAATTTTTATGTTATCCATGCCTGCTGATTTTCCTTTTTGTATCATATGAATGGCATTCTCTACTTCTGATCTGAGAATGTTTGGGCCTTCATTAGAATCTGGTGATGGTTTTTTACCTCTGTTGTCCTCGAATAATTCTTTTACGTATTCTGCCCATCTGTTTGATATGTCTTTCTCATCAAGTAATATTACACCATTTTTGTTCTTGATACAGCTTCCTCCTTGTGCAAACCGTGACCGATTTGATAATTTCTTTATTTCTTCATGCATATCTCTTGTCCTGTGCTTTGCTTCCAAGTCTTCTATTTCCTTGCATTTTGTTTCTATCCACCGTTCTTTTGCTTCTCTACACATAGTACGTATGTCATTGTCTATTGTTTTATATTCTGGAGTGTTTTTTGCTTTCTTTCTTTCGGTCATTTTATTCAAGATGTCATCTGTCATCCAAATTTGATTTTTCTTAGACTCCTTTTTAGGTAAATTTGCATTTGCTGATTGTATGCTTGTTTTTAAGCATTCCCATTTTGCGGTTGCTTTTTCTTCTGGGTTTTCTCTTCTATACTGCTCCATGCTTTCTGTCAATAACTGTTGATATTTAGACTAACTAGACACGCTCAAATACTTAGTGTTTAATCTTGCTAAGTATTCTTACCCTAACTATAATTAAGTGGCAGCACCTTAGTGTTAATCCGACGTAACAGTCCGTACTGTCACATACGCCCGGGGCCACTAAAGTGTATCCCGTAGGAGACACTTTATTCCCTAGAAAAAAATTTACTAACTCTAAAAAAAATTATTGGGATTCATGTATCCCACCATAAATCATGTCGGAAGGACTACAATAAACAATAGATGGGAATGATGGATGAAATAACACCATTAACATTTCACACACAAAAAATCGATCATGAAGGGGTAGGGACTGATGGACATAACATAAACGAGGGACACATGAAAAAAAAAAACTATGGAGGTTATGGTAGCTACAAATAGTACTAATAAGTGACCAAAAAAAATATATGGGCAAAATAGAACAGTAACTAACAATCATTAACGAACTAACAAAACGCTTTATGGGTTTATAGTCATCAATATCTCTCACACTTGTGCGAATCATAAAACATAAAATAACATGACAAGCGAGTTAACGTCGCAAGGAAAAACTGGCAAAAAAAATATGGCGAGTGCACATAAAATATAGTGGATGCCCAAAATGGCTGTCACCCTACACTTCACTGAAGTGGGTGATGAAAAAAAAAATATGAATTGAACAAATGGACATAGAACCACAAAACTTGGTGGCAAAGTATGGGCAAAATGGGTAAGTCTCATTTTAAAAAAATGACTTTGCCGGTGTAACAATAACCGGATACAATGAATGGAATGGAAACATGGTAATCATATATAGAATATATAAATGGGCAAATAGTTAAATCACATGTATGAGTGTCGGTGTAACAATGACTGAAAATTCAAACAATCATAATGCAATATGGTGTCATCATCATAATAAATCGTGAATGATGCCAACATTAGTGGCGGGTGAAGATGTACATTAGTTAATCACTTTTATTTAGTACAACAGAACGATGTAAACCTATAAAAAAATCTGGGTAAAATCTTACGTCAGAAACATGGCAACAAGAAAAACATAAAAAAAAAACAAAAAAAAAATCATAGGGGCATACAAGATGGTCAAATATTACATTAGTCAAAATAATGTGACATAATGACGCTAACGCGTGTAAAAGGGAACTACATCAACTACAATATATCAGGACTGCAGAGATCGTCTGAGTTGGTGGATCTCCATCAGCAGTGGTCGAAAGGATGTTGTAAGGGAAATGTTCATGTACCGGTAGATTCAGCAATGTCTTTCTTGCGGACGAAAATGTAACAGCTCTCCATAAATAACGGCTGTTGGACTTTCCTATCTGAACTGGAAATGTGCGTAAAGTGTGTAACCCAGATGTTCAAGGATGCGTAACGATTGGACTTCAAGGTAGCATCGGGATCAAGCAATTCAGCAGGAGGGGTATTGTGTAGGAGACCTACATCGGAAGACACGAGAAGCAGGGTCGACTTCATGCTAAAAATAATAGCAGGGCAGGAAATGTCAACCTGACCGGAGACGGCATCTGGAGGTAAGTGCAGTTCAATTTGTAAACATCTTTGCAAAAATGTTCATTGCTTCCAATCTTT
This sequence comes from Oreohelix idahoensis, assembly GCA_024509875.1. Classification (NCBI taxonomy): domain Eukaryota; kingdom Metazoa; phylum Mollusca; class Gastropoda; order Stylommatophora; family Oreohelicidae; genus Oreohelix; species Oreohelix idahoensis. The sequence continues at coordinate 64,018 of JAMPIV010003405.1, read as the reverse complement.
CAATGGCTTACAATAACAGGCGAGGATCGTACTGTGTAGGTTGGGATGTAGGAACAATGGCATGGACTACGGGAGTGGACGGGAAACATCGGGAGGGTCGGGGTGGGGGCTGCGGACTGGTATGAGGATAACGGAGGGGAACACGCAATCTACGGGACGGAGGTGTGACAGGGGGAGGGAGAGGCGGAGGAGAGGGACTTCGGTAAGGAGAATGAACAGAACCACGGGAGCGACGAAAACGGGTTCGTACATGGGCGGCCCGCTGGTGAAGGGGCTTAGGAAAGGGAACAGAATCGTAAATGAATTTTGGATGACGACGTCTAAAGAGAAAACGAGCTGAGGGAAGAGGAACAGCAGGTCCAATATCAAAAGAAGAATAATCGGGGGAAGAGTCAAGATCAGAGGAAGGGGGAGAAAAATAACCGGAGGGAGGTGGAGGAAAATAACCATAAGGAGGAAGAGAAGGTTCAACATCTGAAGAGTCAGTCTCATGTTCTGTATCAAGGTCGGAGGGAGGCGGAGGAAAATAACCATAAGGAGAAAGAGAAGGTTCAACATCTGAAGAGTCAGTCTCATGTTCTGTATCAAGGTCGGAGGGAGGCGGAGGAAAATAACCATAAGGAGAAAGAGAATGATCACCTGCTTCAACATCTGAAGAGTCAGACTCATGTTCTGTATCAAGGTCGGAGGGAGGCGGAGGAAAATAACCATAAGGAGAAAGAGAAGGTTCAACATCTGAAGAGTCAGACTCGTGTTCTGTATCAAGGTCGGAGGGAGGCGGAGGAAAATAACCATAAGGAGGAAAAGCGGGGTCAGAAGAGAGATGAACAGAGGGAGGAAAAGCGGGGTCTGAACGGAGGTGAACAGAGGAAGGAAAAGCGGGGTCAGAAGAGAGGTGAACAGGGGGAGGAAAAGTGGAATCAGAAGAGAGGTGAACAGGGGGAGGAAGGGAGGTATGGACAGGAGTTGCGGCAGTAATAGGAGGTACAATAATATCATGCAGAGGCGAAGCATGAGAGGGGCCTGGAGTAACGGAGGGTAACTCAGCCAAGTGAGCATCACGGGAGAGGATACGTGAGTACAGCTCAGGTGGAGGGATATGAACCTCAGCGATGGAACAGGAATGATAACGTCTGTTAAAGGTTTTTCTCCACTGTGTTACTGGCTTTATATATGCTCTTAGTCCATTTTCTGTCGTTATCAAACATCTTTGTTTGTCACTCGTAACATTATTTATTTCAAATATCTTTCCTTGTTTGATTTCATTGATAACGTTTCTCACTGTAATGCGACAGTGTCTTTTATTGAGACTGTTCCAGTGTGCCCTTCCAGCAGCTGTTTGTTGCTGTGACAATTGTTGTTGAAGCAGATGGTTTTTCTTTTGCAACAAAAATACTTGATGCTCTAGCTGTTGAATGGGATAATCCATCATAAAAAAACAGTTACGAGCTGGTCACGGGCACCAAATCAAGTTATGTGGCCGGGGGAGTGGACGGGAACGGCACCAAATCAAGTTAGATGTGACCGGGCTTGGTCACGGTGACAAATCAAGTCTAGTGTGACAGGGTGAGAATGAGGTGGAATCTTTTATCAATGTTCATCTGTTGTTTTACTGGCGACTGCCAGCGATGGTGATTACAGAATAGGAACATAACCCAGGTGGTTCTTTAGGAGACTCGTAACTGTGTTTATGTTTTAGGCTGCATGATCGTCGAAAATATGGTAATATTCTTTTCTCCAAACCATCACTTCCGTCCTAGCTACTGAGCAATTCTACCCCAAGTTCGATGACGTCATTCCTGAACACTTTAATTAAATCACTCATAGGATTTGTGACTAGTGTTATTACGCTAACTAGACACGCTCAAATACTTAGTGTTTAATCTTGCTAAGTATTCTTACCCTAACTATAATTAAGTGGCAGCACCTTAGTGTTAATCCGACGTAACAGTCCGTACTGTCACACAATCAACAAAGAAAAGCGTTCAAATGACGGTGTTCATGAACAGTTTGATTACGCTGTATAATAGAAAGAAACCAAAAACACTCTAAGAATGTACTTCTATCTGCTCATCCGGGAACGGAAACAGCACACTATAATTCTTCTTCTTCTTCTTCTTGCGATCGCATCTTTGATGATTACACCGTCAGACGAGTTCTCATGATGAATTCGACTGTTGTTTGAAGTTCCTCTTTAACTCCATATAGCTTTGAGTTTAGTGTTGAGTCATTGGGCCAGTATATCTTTCTTAACTGGTCATACAGAGGACAGTCCTGTAGAACATGCTCAGCAGTTTGTTCGTTTAATCCACATGTGCACAGTGGTGAAGCAGACAATCGTAGCTTGTGCATGTGTTTATTCAGTTTGTTATGCCCTGTCCTGAGTCGAAAAATAGTTGTCTGTCCCTGCCGGTCGAGAGTGTGATAGTCGTCTTTGGGTTGGTTCTGTTCTCTTCTGATAGTCTGGATAGCTCTCTTTTTCTCAAAGTATGTGACTTCATTATCTTCTTGTTCACATTCTCCGCCCTTTTTTGCAAGTTTATCTGCCTTTTCATTTCCGGGTACACCACAATGAGATGGTACCCACTGAAGTATGGTTCTCTTTTTGGCAGCTACCTTGTTTAGTTCATTTCTCAGATGCGGGAGTTTACCACCCCTTGAGAGCTTGCAGGACAGACAGTGCATCTGTGAGGATGACTACCTGGTGGCAGTCAGAGTTGGTGTTATAAATCATATTTGCAGCTTGCTCTAGAGCTTGAACCTCAGCTGTATAGTTGGAACAGAATTTACCAGTGGGAATGTGCCTAGTCTCATAGTGGTTGTCAGGATATGAGATAAAGATACCGGCACCTCCATTCCTAACAGCATTAGTTGCTGATCCATCTGTATAGGCATGTATCCATGATTGATCGGGATAGCTTTCTTGGATCATACTCAATGTAGCAGTTCGTTTTTGCAGATCATTATACTCACATCCACTTGTGAGACCACTGACTGTTGTATTAATTTGGAGGGCACTGCTGGCCTGCTCCCATGGTACAGGGTATAGGGTGGGCTTCAGTGGTGTTGTCTTCATGGATAGGTCTTCTTGATGCTGTCTTATAAGTCTTTTCCCCGATGCACAAAGCTGCTACGCTTTAGACGTCCCAATGCCAGATCATCTAGTCTTGCCTTCATTGGGTGCATTGGCATACTGTTGTACTTTTCCATCTGGATCATGGTTTTTTGTGTCTCTTCTATGGGACAATGTCTGTAATCCAGCAACCTTCTGCATCTCTGTTATTGGTGTAGTTTTCATGGCTCCTGTAATGAGCCTGAGAGCTTGATTTTGCACCTTGTCCAAAGACTGCAGATGTGAGTTAGCAGCTGATGACCATGCTGCTGAGCTAAACTCTAAGTGTGGTCTTATTACTCCATTATAAATCTTCTTTAGATTTCGTTCATTTGCTCCCCAGTTGGTACCTGCTAATTTTCTGAGTATGCCTAGTCGTCTTCGGGCCTTTCCTTCTGCATTTTCAATATGCTTATTCCATGTAAGCCTTTGGTCAAATGTCACCCCAAGATAGGTGGGGTAGCTTTCTTCCTTGATCACGGTTGTCCCTAGGTGTATGTTAGCTGATTTGTCCTTGGGGGCGAGGGAGAACAGTGTTGTGGAGGTTTTGTCTGTGTTTATTGTGATAAGCCATTTCTCTGCCCATGACACTAGCATGTCTGCTGCCCGCTGCATTCTATAATTTGCTGTGGTGACATTTTCATCAGCGCACCAGAGTACTAGGTCATCTGCATATAAGGCAGCTTTAACTCCTGCAGGGAGATCTTTCACCAGGTCATTGATGTAAACAAGGAAGAGTGTTGGGGAAATTACTCCTCCTTGAGGTACCCCCTGATGGAGCAACACTTTTCTGCTCTGCAGACCGTCAAGAGTGACTCTAGTTCTCCTGTTATGCAAGTATGACTGGATCCATTTCATCATGTTGCCTTGGATTCCACTTCTCCTAAGTTTTGCAATGAGGCCATCTTTCCACACCTTGTCAAAGGCCTGCTTGAAGTCGACCCAGATCGTTAGGACCTTTTTCTTCTCCTGGAAGGCATCTTCTATTGCTTGAGACAAGTAAGTAACTTGGTCTTCTATACTGTAGCATTCTCTAAATCCAGCTTGTTCCGGCACCAGGATCTGCTCAGACTCTAAATACCATTTCAATCTGTGGTTGACTATTCGCTCCATAGTCTTCCCAACACAGCTTGTGAGACTGATTGGCCGGTAACTTGCAGCCTCGGTCTTACATTTCCCTTTCTTTAGTATGGGTATTGTGATGGCTTCTCTCCATACTTGGGGTACCGTTCCTTTCAACCAGCTGTGGTTGAATATCTCAAGCAGTTTTGTCTTTGCTGCTGAGCTCAGATTTACTAGCATTTCGTTGCTGATTTTGTCTGGGCCGGGTGACTTTTGAAACTTAAGCTTGGAAATAGCCTTCTGTAGTTCTCCTAGTGTGATGGGTTCCCTCATTGGGGCAGGAGTATCTGTCTGTCCCATGGTTGCCAGTATTTCTTTTCTTATCTCTCTCTGATGGTCTATGTTAATGGGTAAGTTGCTTTCTGAACTGTATCTTCTAGCAAACAAGTCTGCAGCTTGTTTTCCTCTGAAAAGTTTGCCACCTTCATCCAATGTGATAGTCTGCCTTGGTGAGGAATGCTCTTCATTTAGAGACTTGACTAATCTCCAAAGTTTCCTGCCGTCTTTCTCAAGGTTCAGCGATGCCGTTTTAGTTCTCCAGCTTTTCCGCTTTTCTTCTAGCTTTGTTCTCTGAAACTCTGCTACAGCCTTTTTCCATTTGTTGTGAGTTTCAAGTGAAGGCTGAGACTCTGCGTCCTTTCTAGCCTTGTCCATAGCTTCCTGACGTTCTTGGAGTGTGCTGGACCAGTATGGTATGTAGTTACGCCGGCATCCTTTGGGAATGGTTTCTTTTGCAGCTTGTAGTATGCATCTGTTGAAGTCTTTTACCACTTCATTAATGTCTCTGTTCTGTACCTTGAGGGTAGACAGCAGCGTGTTCACCTGATGCCTGAATAAACCCCAGTTGGCTTTTTGTAGTTCCATCTTGTAATGGCTGGGCCTGTACTGAGAGTTGCACTCTGGACAGTAAGAAAGATTGGGCGATGGTCGCTTCCCCCTAGTTGGTCTCCTACTTCTCTACTAATAGATCCAGCTATATCTGGTGTGGAGAAGGCAAGATCTGGTGTTGAGGTTGTGTGCCATCCTCTGGAGTAGAAGGTAGGAGTATCTGTGGCATTATTGACTAGGATTAGGGAGTGATCATCTTGCCAAGTTTCAACCTCTTCACCTCTGTGATCCAGAAGGTTATAGCCCCAGCTCTGGGAGTGGCTATTAAAGTCTCCAACTGCTATAAAGTTGGTGGCTGGTACCTGTATAGAGCTGAGACTCAGGGGTTTGTTGTTCGGACAGTAATAGTTCAGGAGTTCTATTTCCATCTTGTCTACCTTTATCTGCAGCAGCTGATATTCTGCTCCATCCATGAAGGTTTTCCTTTCGTGTGCAGGAATGTTATTCCTTACAAGAGTAAGTACTCCTCCTTTTCGTCTATCTTGTCTGTCGGATCTGAAGCATTGATATCCCCTTATTTTAAAGGTTTGATCTGCTTTCAAGTGAGTCTCTTGGATACAGCAAACACTGACTTGCTTCTCATACAAGATGTTTTCCAGCTCTTTCTTTTTGCTGTATCCAGCCTGCTTGCTGTTCACTCCCTCTGCATTCCAGTGCATCATGACAAGTGGCACTCTGGGTTTCTCTTTTTCTGTTTTGTTTTGGTCAGTAGTTCTCCTCCGCCGTCTGTTGACTCCACAAGACGGTCTAGAGGGTCCTCCAGTAGCTGAGGGTGGGCTCTGTCGAGGCTCAGAGCCCGGCACTGCACCTGCCTGGTGGAGCTCCACAGGGCGAGCACCAGAACGAGATTTATTTGACGGTGTACTCTCCATAGAAAAAAAAAGCGAGTTGCATGATACTGTGGTTTCCGGTGCGCCTTCTGGCCCAGTATCTACGACTTTAGCACCTGTTCAACGGGAGAGTGGGCTCATCCCTAATCTGTTTATGTTCCCAGTAGTAGACTATTCGCAAGCAGCCTGGGGGTGTCACTGCTCTGCGCGGACCTTGTTTACCGAGGCGGCGTCCGAGCTCGTATGGTGAAAATATGGTTGCGTTATCTTTAAAAATAGCCCTGTCTTTCCCGTGGCTTTTCTGCCATCCTGCAACTTTGAGTTAGGGAGTTCTGAGCTCCAGTCTCTTTCCCAGGCATTTTATCCTGGCCTGGCACGCATACAGAGGACCCCACTTCTGGTTCTAAGTTAGCAGTTGGGGATAGGTGGGGTAGCACACTGTGCATTCCCCGTCATCCAGGGGGCTCTCCAACTATGCAGAGCTTGCACAATGCTGTGCTCTGGTTCGGGGCTCTCCCAAGGAATCCTCACGTCCTGCACAGAGCCACTTCCCGATACCCACCACCTGCCAACCCTCCATTGTAGAAATCTCCTGCATGCGGCCATCCAGTCAAGAGCCAGTATTAAGTCTGGTGCCCAAGTGATCCCCCCAAGCTCAGTGTGCAATGCTGGGTTCTCATCATGCTGCAACACAGGAGGGATTGTGATGCTCAGCCATCTCTCTCAATTCTGCACCGATAAGTGACATTGGGGACTTAACTTTGCCTCAGTACTGGGAGGCCCCGTTTCCGGGTACACCACACACAGCCAATTGAGGCAACGGTCGCCATGGGCGTGACAGACGACAAACAGTGAAGAATGAGGCAAGAAAGCATTTAACCCATGAAGTGGGGGTGGATTGGTGCAGACCAGAGCATGTACCACTCGCCGGTGGGTTCTGCATCTACACCTATAGGGTTCCACCCACTCCTCAGCCCATTTAGTCTGGCCCCTCACCCAGGACCTGTCCGGCTTGGGTGACCCTGCCAGGAGTAAAACTCCCGCCGGCATAGCTCCCGGGATCATTGAGGCGCTCAAGCTCTCCAACCACGGCAAGGTAGGCTTACATGTGGAGAGTCACTATAATTAAAAACCCGTCAAGTTTGACGGGTTATTGCTAGTTTAAAAAATAAATAGGAGTTTTGTCTGGTTTGGGCGAGACCCCTCCCTTTTATTTTTCAACCTATACGCAAGATCCATCGTTTATACTATGGCATATATTCAAATATACTAGACCTTGTTTTCTGATACTGTATATGAATGAAACCACGTGAGTAACTGCAGTACTGAAGTAATCCTGTGACGCGTTCATCTTCCGCTATCTGTTTGCTGCACAGTAAGGAGCCACAAAACTGAGGGAAATAATAAACATGCGACGGCTTGATCAAAAGGAGTAAGAAGATCTGAATAAAACTAGCAACAGTAGCCAATTACCTACTGTACAACATTGATGACGGACAAACTGTTAGTTTTGTGTTAAAGGTAACGGTAGTCCCATAACAGATACTGCCGTAGGGGGGTAAAGTGCTACAGACTTCCCCATACTAGGTCCAGCATCGAGAGGTGGAGTGGCCAGTTTATTTCCTCGCTGCCTTTTTCTTCCCTAACTCAAAGAGCAGAGTCATGTACCCGTTTACAGCGTGTCGGTGCCGTGCGTGAACCTGGCACCTTTGCCGCGAGACCAGCGCTCTAACCACTCTGTCAATCGGACGCTCAGTTGGTTCCGCAGTGGAAACCTAGTAGCTGTAGATGGGTATCTGACTCTGATCTTGGGCTAGGGAAGGCAAATGCAACGAAGAAGGTCACTCGTCACCCCACCTAATTAGTTTGGTTTGGTTTTTAAGGACTATCTTCATTGCGCACAGACAACTCCACCAGTGCTCCGATCTCCTCCCTTAGATCACACAAGGAGGATCTCAGCATTGTGCACTAACTTCGTAGCACCGCCGAGAATCCCAATGTGTGTATGTAGGAATCACACATTTTATAAATATATGTGGTGGGTAGGTTTGTAATTTTTAATATTTGCTATGGCAGCGGCCTTATGGCCTACCTCATTAAGTTGGCCCTAGTATAGTAAAGTCTCTAACACTTCACCTCCCCACGTCTGTTTCTGCTATGAGACCACCTTTACGCGCATACATAAACACACGAACTGAAGCAGGAAATTAGATTTTTCCCCATCTAATGCAAAAACTTATTTTAAGTAAGAATTTGAACATCTTTCTCTCGAAAGGTGCCACCTCATCGGTAAATAAATAAACAAACAACACACAAAAGTATGTTATCAGGCTCTCAGTGAGAAATAAAGAAGTAAAAGACTAGACAACAGAAAAACAACAAAAGTGATAGGAATACCGGGAATCGAACCCGGACCTTCCAAACGGCACCCACCGCCTAGCCACGGGAGCGAATCGCTACTATCCTCTCTGCCAGCTAAGCACTACTAAACACCTCATCAGACAAGGTCTCGAGAACGTCTAGTCAACCTTTTTTTTGTTGTAATCATCCCTTCTGTGCTTTTCCCTCTTACATTATGAATTATAGATACCTTTCGGCATCCTGTATTTGTAGTCCTTTCTTCAATATCAGCTTCCGATTGGTAGAGTGGTTAGACCGCTTGTCTCTCGCGGCAAAGTTACCAGGTTTCCGGGATCGAAACCTGGCAGCGTCACGCTACAGTCTACCCATCTGTAAATAGGTACCTGAATCTGCACTTGAGTTAAGGAAGGCCGGCTTGAGATAAGGTCTGGAAGACTCCAAATCAACCTTTTATTTTAATTGAAATCAGTCCTTCTGTGTTTTCTCTGAATTTTAAAAATTACATATACCTTCTGGCATCCTGCATTTGTAGATTTTTCTTCAATACAAAAATTGTATACGGCGGTCAAGTATTTTTCTCAATATTTTCTCATCAGACGTCTTCAGAGCCTAACTGTATTTTTCCTGTCCTCTGTAATTTGAAATACACGTACCTATCAGAGCTGTGTAGTCGGAGTCGGTCGTTTTTTTTAAGTGGAGTCGAAATCGGAAGAAATGTCCGATTCCGAATTGTAAGCCATATGACTAGAAATAAAAAATATTAAAAAAAAAATATTTTAAACACACGCTTTTAATGCACTAAAAAGCCACAAATAATTTTTCAAGGAGTTTATAGCTTGCAGTCAAAAAAATGTAACATCAAATTGACAAAAAGCCTGGGGTGCTTAAGCGCTTATCAAATATTGAGAGTGACATACAAGGCAAGTTAAAGAAAAGCGTGTAAAAAATTAACGCAATCGGGAGTAGGACTTCTAAAAATTCAGGAATCGGAACATTTTTATGCCCTACTCCACAACCCTGGTATCTCAAGTCGACCAGCCCCTGGTATCTCAAGTCGACCAGCCCCGTGTAGTTCCCGGGGGTCCCTGAACAGACACATGAAGAAATGGGACTACTGCACCCTCATGAGACTCGTACATGGCGACTAATATGAAGGTTGTGCATGAGGCAGGCAAACCTCATCATGTAAAACAGCAGGCAAACCTCATCATGTAAAACAGCAGGCAAACCTCATCATGTAAAACAGCAGGCAAACCTCATCATGTAAAACAGCAGGCAAACCTCATCATGTAAAACAGCAGGCAAACCTCATCATGTAAAACAGCAGGCAAACCTCATCCTGTAAAACAAATTGACCACAGAAACCACCGATGCAAGAGTACCGGCTGCATGGGTGGGTGTAGCCTCGCTTTTACTGGGGTGTGAACCGCTGTCTAAAGGATGTTGATGGTGTCGTAGTGACAACGGTCCAACACGGGCGATGCTATTTGGACTTGACAATAATAACGCGAATGTTTCTTTCTTGGAACGTGAAGGAAGGACTTCAATAACAAGCAGGCACGTCAACGAGTGCCAATGTGTATAGGGACGAACTCGTTAGGTTTACTGACATCATAATTTATTTAGGACGAAAATACGTTGACGACAACAGGTTACAGTACTCCAACATGGATTCCACAGTAAACGTACATGTAGCATATATATATAGGCATGGTACAGGCATAATAACTTCCTCACATAAGATCAGGGTTTGACCTTGCGTCAATGTCATGACCGTTAGGACTATTCAACCATAAAGATCTTGGAATAAATATATTGATTCTGTCCTACAATTCTGGTCGGGTACTTTAGTAGCTTGGTACCCCTGACATGGCAAATCCATACATACTTGCATATAATATAAACAACGAAGGTTATGTCCTAGTGCTTGGCTAACCTCTCTTCGTCGCCGTGACTCGTACGACGGCAATCCATATATTATTACAATCCAATAAACCGTAAAGGATGAAGCCTTGAATCCTTTATAATATTAAAATACTTTCAGTGAAATTCCCCGTTGATCCATTATAACACCCCTTTGCAGAAAGGTGCTAGCTAGATGCCAACAAAGGATGGTGACACGAAAGTTCAAGTAAACAATTCACTTCTTACCAAAACTGGTTCGGACTTACGTGTAGTGTAATCCGACAATGACTTCTACCAAGAAGACATTGTACCAGAAGAATAACTAACCCAACACACTGGGTATATATAGGAATATAGGCAACAGACTCAATGTCTGGCTTGAGATGCTGGCTTTCATTCTTTAACCTCTCACGTCATCTGCCTTGCTTGGACACAAGCGCGCACGCATCCCCCTACACCAAATTGTGCATATACGTGCGTGACAGAAGACATTTATAAAAACTAGCATCAACGTAAGTTGGTGCGTACTCACTCAAACGAAATAGAACCTGATGACTACCCGTGAGTGTTTAGAATACATTAAAGGAGGCATCATCTTCCTTCACACCGTCCGCAAAAAATTTAATTCTATTAAATTTTTTTTTTTCTTTCATTTAATTACCGCGGAGAGGTGAAACAAGCCTACAAATATGTATTATATACTAATAATACTAAGAATGCAAGAGAGGCATATTAATCAAAAAGAGGAGAGTGAACGAACAAAATCAAATTCAACTCAACTCAAAAACAAATATGCATAAAAGCATATCATCACAATTGACCAACTATGGAACAATGTGGAAGATATGAAAGAAAATCAAAGCATAAAAGGATGATTAATTGAACCCAAATGCAATAAGTAATAAAGAGATATGGAAATACATGAATTTAAAGGAAAAGATGAAAATGTATAAAAATTAAAAAATGAGAAGTGGCAAAAATCAAAGAATATGAATACAACACTTGAAGTCATCAACACACCTAACCGTGTCTAAGGATGAGTAGTATCATTGAATAACTACCAATGACGTATCACTATCTAAAATGAGTGATAGTTACTCGATGTAATCATTAGGATTAAAATATTTATAGTTAATTATATTAAACTAATTAAATATGTTCATTAATCACAATGTACTGAATAATGTTTCAGTTTATTACACTGCTAAAAGTTCAATTAGTTCTTGAAGATTCAAAGTTAACTTCAAAACCAGTTCATAAACACGAAGATCCTTAAAAGTTTTAGTATGTTGAAATACCAAAGATTCCACAAAATATTGTTAAATAGTTCACGATATACTATTGTTTATCTAAATACACAATGTATCTTTACGCAGATAATGTCATAAATACTAAAAGTTATGTGATCCTCACTGTTATATATAATTCACTGTTTTGGTTCTTTTTTTTCGTTTCAAGTAATTCAACGGAATGTTACAACTTTATTTACTTGATTAAGTATGTACAAAAATGTCACTGATTCACAAAGTAAAGTTCAAAGAACGTCATGTTTACAAATGTGATGTAGTATGTGTAGAGGCATCCACATTTGTAGGGCGTACCAAGACGCATGATTCAGTCTCTACAAAGAAATTTGATCCCAGAAGATAACGCTGGAGTTTCGTTATAGACCACACGAGAGACAAAAGTTCCTTATCGAGAACGGAGTACTTTTGTTCAGCCGACGTAAGTTTCCTTGAGACGAACAGTACTGTGTGCAAGGTGCCCGCATACTCCTGTAGTAACACGCTTCTAATACCGTAGGCAGAGGCGTCACTGCGCAAGATGAAAGGGAGGTTTGCATTAGGCAATTGTAACATAGGAGGTTTAGAAAAGAATGCCTTAATGGTGTCCAACGCGATTTGGTGTTCCTCCGACCACCGAATCACGTTAGCCGCGCCCTTTTTTAATAACGAAGAGAGAGGTGCAGTAATAGTGGACAGATGAGGTATGAACTTAGCGTAGAACTGAACAAGACCCAATAATGATCTAACTTGTTTCTTAGTTTTGGGAGTAGAAATGTTGAGGATCTTAGAGACATTACTGTCCTCAGTATATAACCGACCGTGACCAACGCGGTGACCTAAAAATGAAATTTCGTGAAAACCCACGAAAGCTTTAGAAGGCTTAGCCGTTAAATTACATGACCGTAAAGTGGACAGTAATGTTTTCAATCCACTAATGTGTTCATCCCATGTGTCATTAAAGAGACAAATGTCGTCAATATATGTAAAGACATCGGGACGATGAGACAGTACGCGACGCATCATGCGTACAAATGTAGCCGGTGCATTTACTAAACCGAATGGCATGAAATTATATTGAAATAACCCCCGTGGAGTCGAGAAAGAAATGATCTCTAGAAAAGAAAAGAAACAATGATTAGCAAAGAAAAGAGATGATGACTGCTTAGGCTGAGTCATCGAAGAATATGACATCAAAATTCAATATTAGTAGGTTAGTATCTGCGTGACGCAGAATCAGGAACCAATTGTAATCGGAGAGAATGGTGGTGAAAATACACACCATTGTCCCGCTCAATAGCCATGCGAGCATCTTTATTGGTTCTAAATGTAACCACGGCGTCACCATACCTGTTCTTGGTATGTGGTAATAGACGTACGAACTTAACGTCTGCCGTGTGATTGAGAAAATCTCCCAGTGCCTGCCAAGTGGTTCGTTGTGGCAGATTTTGCACAAGGATGGTGCGAGAAGATGCACCTCTACCAATATAAGTGGTAGCGTTGTCACAAGAATGTGAATAAGGTTGATGGGTAATCTTAGCCCTCTTAGGTAAGTTATAGTCTTTATTATTTACATGTATAGAATTATTGTTCTTAAATGAAACATACTTTTGTACCTGAGTCTGATAACTTACACTAGGCAAAGGTGGTGTACGGCATGTCGTATACCCCTGCTTGTTGGACAAATTGACAACTTTGTCGACAACCTTATTGGTTTTAGTTTTCTCACTTGAGTTATAAGACTTATTTCTTTTAGGAACATCCTTTACTTTTTTCTCAAACGTCACCTTTTTCTTACGATCAGTTGCCTGCTGATCAAGTCGAGGGATGGTATATGTCCCCCGGAATGACTTACTAGTCTTCACAGGTTGCGTTAAAACCTTAATATCATTCTTAAGAATGGAAGCATGTCGTAAAGGTTGCAACGAATTAGCAACAGTGGCGTAATGAACAATGGAATCGTTCTCCATGCTAGATTCCAATACCTTAGCATTGCATAACAGGTTAGTAGTATGTGTATGTGACACAACTCTAGGTATAGACTTAAATGCATAGGCATCCTGTATATGCTGCTTTTCCCATTCAGCAATTTGCTGTGGGGTACACTCTTTTATACCGTGTATGCGACCCAGGATTACATCAGAAATTGGATTCTGAAGGAGACAGGCGTGGATCTTTCCTGAAAAAAATGGTGTTTTCAAATCAATAATAGCTGTGGGAAAAGTTTCCACAGTTCCGCCAAAAGTCACACATTGGATGGTCTCCCCAGTTGCATAGGCAGGGTTTACCAAAGAGTTCCTGATGCCAATCGTGCTGCAGCCTGAATCTAAAAGAATGGAACAAGGGATATCGTTAACAAATCCTCTATCTAATTGAAGACACCCTTTTCCATGATGTGTAGCAGCCGACATGGCCGTGCATCCCTCCGGAATACTAGGTAACGTATGTCCGCTGCGCAGCGTCGTGATCGCCTTGGGCTGGAAGAGGGTCGTGCACTCGTCACACGCCTTAATCTGCTCAAAATTAAGAGAACAAGACATGGCAACATGCGTGTCATTATTCGTATTATTCTCTTTGTCAACTTGTGTGTCAACAATAGCTACATTAGTTTGATGGCGTGGCCCTCTGCTAGAAGATCTAACTCTACGTCGCGATCGATTGTGACTATCATTTCTAAAATTGCCATTATTATCATTTCTGCTTGTGTTACCGTATTGATTTGAATGATAGTTAGCGCTATCACTGTTATGGCTTTGACCATAAAATCTATTACGAGAATCTTGTCTATTGTTAGGATTCTGAGATTTAGATCGCCAATTTTGTTTATAAGTACCTACTTGATAATTTCCACAATTATTGTTATCCCAATCTCTTGATTTGTGAATTGACCCCACGAATTGTTATATGGAGAAGAATGCTGAAATTGTTTCCCCTTATAAAAATTACAAGAATTGAAATTCTCGTTATTTCCCTTTTTGTAGTTTCTGTCATTACTTAAAGAGCGATGGCGTCTGCGATAATCTTGTTGTATAGCAAAAGCAACGGGAAATTCATCTTTAACCTGAGTATTCCCAAAATTCAAGTTTGGGTGTGCAGTACAGTATTGTACACAGGTTTGCTGCATTTCATTTATGCTTGAATGTTTATGTTCGTGCAAAAAAGCAAGAAAAGCTGGGTTTACCGAGGACAAAACTTTATCGCGTAATAATAAATCTCTCAATGCGTCAAAAGTTTTATCCGTCTTGGATAATTCGATCCATCTATCCAATGTAAGTGCTATTTGATCAATAAAATCGTTAAAATGTTTTCCAGTTTGTGGGAGCATAGATTTGAATTTTAAACGATATTCATTCGCTGTCATTTGATATTTAACAAGTAAAGCAGTTCTGAGAGCCTCATAGTTATTTTTATCAGCAGTAGTTGCAATATGATATACTGACATGGCTTCACCTGTAAGTAGTTCTGATAATTTTACACAGTATTGAGATTTTTCCACGTGATAGGCCTCGCATGTTGCCTCGAACCTATGTAGATAATGAATCACATCGTCCGATGGAGGATTAAATTTTGGCAATATTAAATGAAAATTTTTAATATTCCCTTGTTTAGACGAATTTTGGCCCTCCTGAGACTTTTGAGCAATAGCCTCCTGAGATAATCGAAACTGATTAAATTCTAATTCCTTCATTTCTTTTTCATGTTGAATTTGAAGTTGATATTTTCTTGTATTTTCTTCAGCTAACAATCTCCTTTCTTCTATTTCTTTTGCTTTATGTTCTGCCTCCAATTGAAGTCTTTTGTTGTCTGCCTCAATCTGAAGTTTCTTATGTTCCGCCTCACGCTGAAATCGTTTCTCATTCTCTTCAGATTCAAATTTCCTCTTCTTATCATTTTCTTCTGCTTCAAATCTCAAATTTTCTTGTTTCAGGAGTTCTAATTTCCTCTGTTCAGCTTCTATCTCTTGAGCCTTTTTTGTATTCTGATAGTGCGAATGCTTTCGCCTCGTCAGGAGCCATCCCAACGGATTTTGCCTGTTTCATAAAATATTCAAGCGACGACATTTTGATTTACTCAAATAATTATCAATTAATTTACTTTAAGTGTGTGCAATACGTTCTTGTCTAAGAACGGTACCTAATTATCACTTAAGTATACTAAATATTATTAATCAATGAAAATAATTTATACAATGAAATATTAAGAACAGACAAGAGACATAGACAATAGCAACAACAATGACAAGACGAGATAATCAAAGACGAAGAAGACGATCGCAGAGGTCAACAAAATTAAAATGTGAAAATAAAATAGAATGTCGTAAAAATTTACGATGATAACTGCGATAAAAAATTACACAAGACAATTGACAAGACAGTGTAAAAACATATGTTTTGTAAAAAAAAAACTCAAAGAAAGCCAGGTTAGAAGGATAATAATCACATACAAGATACATCATAAAACCAAGGTACGAATAAAAATAGCTACGAAAACAACGATTAAGACTTGACACTACAGCTAAACAGATACTATTATAAGGAGCAACTAGCGATCTGAACGTCGGCAAGGTTTCTAGCCTTGTACCGGGATTATCGCTCAATTGAAACTTACAAAAGGAGCCCTACAGAACGTCTGACGAAGAGCCCGAATTGGCTTCGAGATGGATCTCGTTCGTCAGATCAACCTCCCTACCGCCCAGAACAAACATGGAACATAAAACATGTATCACAAGAAATACTACAATGGACATATTAAAAAGCGGCTCAGCTAACATAAGACGGTGACAACGAACAGAGTAATACTTATCATTTCGTGATAAAATGCAATTTCTAGGATTGCAGAGTCTTGCACTCCGGCGCTGTATCACCGAGGAAGCTTACGTAGCACCTGGTAGAGTCCGCAAATGATTGAAGCAGTTGAGTCCATCTTGACCTTGAGTAGCCGTTAGATTTTATAACCAGTCCAGGATGTTGTCGCCTTGAAAGACTGCATTTTTCTTTTCAACCGAGTTGGATTGAGTTCGATTCCGTAACTGAAAAAATGGACATTTTCAGACCACACTGCGCCGCCATAGTTGTAGCCTCGCTTTTACTGGGGTGTGAACCGCTGTCTAAAGGATGTTGATGGTGTCGTAGT
Organism: Oreohelix idahoensis; assembly: GCA_024509875.1. Lineage (NCBI taxonomy): Eukaryota > Metazoa > Mollusca > Gastropoda > Stylommatophora > Oreohelicidae > Oreohelix > Oreohelix idahoensis. The sequence goes on along the minus strand of JAMPIV010003405.1, from coordinate 47,384 downwards.
GACAACGGTCCAACACGGGCGATGCTATTTGGACTTGACAATAATAACGCGAATGTTTCTTTCTTGGAACGTGAAGGAAGGACTTCAATAACAAGCAGGCACGTCAACGAGTGCCAATGTGTATAGGGACGAACTCGTTAGGTTTACTGACATCATAATTTATTTAGGACGAAAATACGTTGACGACAACAGGTTACAGTACTCCAACATGGATTCCACAGTAAACGTACATGTAGCATATATATAGGCATGGTACAGGCATAATAACTTCCTCACATAAGATCAGGGTTTGACCTTGCGTCAATGTCATGACCGTTAGGACTATTCAACCATAAAGATCTTGGAATAAATATATTGATTCTGTCCTACAATTCTGGTCGGGTACTTTAGTAGCTTGGTACCCCTGACATGGCAAATCCATACATACTTGCATATAATATAAACAACGAAGGTTATGTCCTAGTGCTTGGCTAACCTCTCTTCGTCGCCGTGACTCGTACGACGGCAATCCATATATTATTACAATCCAATAAACCGTAAAGGATGAAGCCTTGAATCCTTTATAATATTAAAATACTTTCAGTGAAATTCCCCGTTGATCCATTATAACACCCCTTTGCAGAAAGGTGCTAGCTAGATGCCAACAAAGGATGGTGACACGAAAGTTCAAGTAAACAATTCACTTCTTACCAAAACTGGTTCGGACTTACGTGTAGTGTAATCCGACAATGACTTCTACCAAGAAGACATTGTACCAGAAGAATAACTAACCCAACACACTGGGTATATATAGGAATATAGGCAACAGACTCAATGTCTGGCTTGAGATGCTGGCTTTCATTCTTTAACCTCTCACGTCATCTGCCTTGCTTGGACACAAGCGCGCACGAATCCCCCTACACCAAATTGTGCATATACGTGCGTGACAGAAGACATTTATAAAAACTAGCATCAACGTAAGTTGGTGCGTACTCACTCAAACGAAATAGAACCTGATGACTACCCGTGAGTGTTTAGAATACATTAAAGGAGGCGTCTCGTCTTCCCTCTCGCCCCATTCAAGCAAATCATCTCAGCGTGGTTCCAACTTAATCTGCAATAAATCAATGACTGGTAACACTGGGGCTGAAATTGCTGCTGAATTTAGCGTTCCGATACTGTTAACTTACTTAGAAATTCACACACGTACAATGTGAGGTGATGAGTGGAGAATTAAGAAAGTGCGCTGACGATGGTTAACAAAAATAAGAGTACAGTGCGTGCATCTGATGTCTAAGCATCGCGGGAAGAATGAATAAACTGTTAAAGGGTTAAAATTCATTTAAGTACAAAAACTTAAACAATGATACAGTTGTCGTGAAACGAGTGTGTGTAACCCCACTACTTTGTTAAATCATTATGTCGGGATACAAATTTGCCCCAGCCAATCAACGCGCAGTTGCTGAGCCGGAATAAATTACAAGAAGTTACGCCAGGAAAAAAACTTAAGCCCTGTTTTTTTCGGATGTGGGTCGCGGCCATCTTGTTCACGCAAGATGGCGGAAGAAAACTGAATAAAATTAGGCTGTACGAGCATAAGACGAAACTGCAGGCAACCAATCAGCTTGCTCCGCCAGGAACCAACCAAACGCTTTCCTTAACCAGTAGAAGTTACTTTACCTGCCTATATAATCGGGCGAGATTTTATGCTAAAACACGCAACACCAGACACGAAGCCAGAGATACCGACCGACTGAAGAGAGGAGCTGTCAGCTTTGATTTATAGCTTACCTGAGGGCATTGACCTGCAGCCTGCTTCGCTAAGTCGAGTCAAAATCTGGCCTGTTTAAATCTTGGAGGGTTTTATTCGTGTCATCAAACCTGAGGTCGTATGTCCAGTCAATCCAGCTGCCTGGAACTTCACAGGAGCACACAGATTGTACCTGAGATACATCTTTAGTCCCCCTCAGTCTTGGGTGGGCTAACGAAACGATCAACAGCGGGTGTTTTGTGTCAACCAACCCAAGAAGGACAAAACTTTTGAGAGATGAGTACACATTAGTACCATTTCCGTCGGCAATTGTGAGCATTTAAGTCAATGAAGAAAACGTGAATTAGCGTAGCAAGAGACAATAATAAGATCATAGTGGATAAATTATACGTAATTAACAGCACAGCTGATACCTGTACTATAATTGAATAACAGCACAGCTGATATAATTTGTGTTCCTATAATTGGAAAACTTGTTGTAATATATTTATATATCTATATTTGTAAATCATGTGTAAACTTACAAATTCATTACATTCCATTTTTTAACATTCACCCTTCAGCACAAGAGTAGATAGTGTTTATACTAAATAAATAATAAGGAAATTGCATTTGAACGACTTGTCAATTTTATCATTGTTAAGTAAAATCTGTTTCCTTGTTTTTTTTTTAATATCACAGTTAGTTACACAGCGGAGGTGGCACTTTATGTCGGTCTCCTCTCTACTATTGTTTCGAGATCAGATCATTCACAGCCGTAACTAATTTGTGATACCAGTAGTCCTCTCAGACACTGGGACTTCACCATTTTCGGCAGAAATTCTATTTCTATAATTGTCAGTACTATACTGATCATCTTCTTCTTCCGTCCTTAGCCACCGACCGTCAAAGCAGTCAGTGGCCATTACGCCTAGTGGCGTCTTAGGGCATATACTGATCATAAAGCCAAATAAAAACCTCTCGCCACAACAGTGTAAATTTTACACATAAAAGACACACTAGAAACTATACGGTGTCGTTTTATTATCACAGACGTTGGAAGAGAAAGGTGAGAGAGAGAGAGAGAAAAGAGAGAGAGAGAGAGAGAGAGAGAGAGAGAGAGAGAGAGAGAGAGAGAGAGAGAGGGTAGGTAAAGGAAAGAGGTGGGGCAGCTAACACATTAACACGCATTAGTCCATAAAGGTGCCCAAGTAACGGGCAACTGATGTCAGTGATGCCAACTGATGTCAGTGATGCCAACTGAACGAACAGTTTAATTAACTTGGAAAAAGCATACAACAGGTCATTACTACCGACACAGACAGACAGACAGAAAGAGACAAACACAAACAACAGAAACAAAAAAACAAAAAACAAACAGAAGACCAGGCACTTTAACAAAGGAAAATGTGATTGTAAATTATTTTTTTTTTAAGCTGAGAGGGTTGGCGAAAAAAGGAGAGGGTAAAGAGAGAAAGGGGGTCTGCTATATACATCCCAATTTGATGGTTATTGATGAAAATAACCATTGAGAGGGCGAAAGGATGAGAAGAATGGAGAGAGATGCACAGGACTAGGGAATTCCTGAAGATCAATTTCCAGAATTTGCAGGAGAAAATCTCAGCGCGTTCAGAGCTTATATGTCGAACTCCGAAACTCGCGGCCTTTTGTCGTAGATAGTCTAACGTCCAGGATGCTGTCTGTGTGTGCGTGTGGGGGGAGGGGGGAAGAGGGAGGGAAGAAAGAAGAGAATTAAGGAACCATCGAACGGTGATAGACTGATGATAGTGAATGGAGGTTTGCAGACGAAATCCAGTTTAATCAGCACCCCTAATCACCCATCTAACAGAACACCTGATACGATACTAGGGAAAAAAAAACCACCACACGCGCACCCACACATAAAGACAGAGCTACAGTGACAGTAACAGAACCACGGAAATAATAGACAAGGTGCAGGCAAGCAGAATTAATTATCGATTTCCATTTTTGTCTCCCGCATACGCACCAAAAGTTCGTATATACAGAGGTCATGGAGATCTTCAGCCCACGTAAACAGCTTGAATGCCGCCTCAGTGATATATAACTTAAGGATAATATACAACAAAGACTGCAGAAACAAGTTTTAGTACTGGCTCTACCTACGTATATACTCGTTATTTTTAAATTGTGTAAAATTCCCACCAGTATTTAATGTAATCTAATCTATCAAATCGAATCCACCCATCCATCTACGCTGCATACACCTATCTGGCGCTTTTCTTAATGTCGCCATAACTTTAAACTAAATTTTTTTTAAACACACACACACACAAACAAAAGAACAAATTAACAGTCTGGCTGCGCATTTCACTGTCCGACACCAGGAAGAAGAAAAAAGGAACGAAAAAACTGCAAACATAATACCGAGATCAATATATAAGATAGAGAAATCATAGAAACGTTAGCAAATAAAAGAACACCAAACAAGCAATTTACTATACACAACACAAGACCACGGAAAAAAAAAAAAAGAGGATAAAACGGGCACCACAAGAAATGAAATAAGAAATACAAAAATAGACGTCATCAAGCATACAGGGAGAAGAAGGGAAGACTGGTCTGTCTCAGCGCATCTGAGACTATAGAGCAGAGGGCGGCAATGGGTCGATCTTGATATACCGGCAGACCCCAGTGGATCATTTGGCAGATCTCTAGGTGGCAGAGGTAGAACAAGATTTTTTTCGCCTAGGTAAATTGTGAACTAGCCCTTTCCTTCCGGCACTTTATAAGTGCGTTGTTCCCCTATGCTTAAATGTACTTTCACATTTCCAGTGAAAAGCGGCAAGGAAGCTTGCTAAAAAAAAATTATTTTTTTTACTAATCCATGGACTGCATCAGATAGAAGCGTTGGAAATGAAATTAACAGTATAATTTAGTTTGAATTTTGCACCGCTCTGTCGATGCAGTACGCAGACTGTACGGCAGAGATGGAAATTACAACATTCATAACCCTCCGCTCCCCAATGAGCATAGGTTTTCAACAAACACATGCCAAGACCTCCTGTCACATGCCATCATCTCAAGTTCTTTCCACGTTCTCCTCATCATTTTCACCCCTGTTTCCAGCTCTCTTCTTCATGTGCTTCTTGGTCTACTTCTGCCTCTCTTGTCTTGGGGGTTCCAGAACAAGGACTGCCTTGTAATGCTATCAACAGGTTTCCTCAGTGTGTGTCTTATCCATCGCCATCGTCTTCTTCTCATCTCTTGTTCCACTGGCACTTGTATGAACTGTGCAACAGCGCAGGGTCGCCCTATGCAGTGGATACCGTCTCATTGTGGAATACCAGGAAACGAGAGAGCAGACGGACTGGCTAAAGAAGGTGCTGCAGACGAGCAACCGGATGTACCAGTTACGTACCATCAGAAGAAAAAGATGATCAAATCTATCAGAAAGCCACCAACATCAACGCAGGATGACTACCAAGCTATGAACAGATCAGAACAAATAGTCATTCTGCGCCTCAGAACAGGACACAACCGCCTCCGCAGCCACATGTATACAAAATTCAAGATTGGCAATTCAGCCATGTGTACATGTGGACAGGCACCCCAGACTGCGGAGCACGTACTTCAAGATTGCCCCGAATATGATATATTGAGGCAAACCCACTGGCCCAGAGAAACAACACTGGAAGCAAAACTATATGGACCTCTGTATGAACTACAAAAGACAGTGAAGTTTATACAAGAAACAACATTGCAGATATAGACAATATATTTCAAGCGAACGAAAGAAGAAGAAGATTCTAAATACTCTGAAACCTGACATGATTTCATCAAGGCAGGTCTTTAGAGAGCTCAGAGGTTCTAAAGTAGATCCCTAGGGCTCGTTGGTTGCTGACAGCTGCCATATAGCGTTGAAGAAGAAGGGAAATACGAAATAACAAAATGAGTGGTTTATACACTGTTGTTCTACTTCTCACTCGTTCTTCGATAATAAAACAACTCCGCACGGCTTAGACCGACCGCCTCAAGTGTTGCTTGTTTGTTTTTAAAATCGATGCTAAAGAAATAATAAGAGCAAAAAGAATTACTAAAAGACAACACAAATAGTAAAATACAAAACATCAACATTTCTACATTCTCTTCAATGTTATACTTTCTCATCTCCCCCGCCCCCTTTCCCTCCCCTCTCTCTTCTTGATTATGATTTTATATTGAAAATGTGAGCGTCCGATTGGTAGAGCGTTTGCCTCTCGCAGGAAAATTACCGGGTTCCTCTGGTTCGAAACCTGGTAGCGTCACGTTCCAGTCTAACTGTTACAGGACAGTTAACAGTTGGTTGCTGCACACAGTCTTTGCTTACTCAGGATCTTTTGCCTCAAGCGTTGGTGATTGATTTTACGGTTGTTGACTGTTTACACAACACATATTGAGTGACAACATAATACTACGTAGCAACTCCATACAACATGGGAACGCCTCCTTCAACTAAACAAATGTTTATTTACACTATGTAAAACAATGCCGTCGGTGGGACCTCCAACAATCTGGGTCCGACCGACTCTTCCCTCTTTAACAATGTTAGCTTCCATACAACCATATATTCAGAATTGCGCTGACTTACGTCTAATGCCCCTTTGGGTATTACTACTGCCTATGTCCTCCCTTCCTTCTTGTGGTTCTCTTGTTATGGTTATTACTACTGGTTAAGGTTCAGGTTATTAAGATAGTTACCGGACAACTCCGGGGAATGTTACTTTTCCTGACTCTAGGTGGCCGCTATCTTGGCACAAATATCCAATCCATCGAATTGTCAAAACTAATTCACTCTACGTACCCATTTTTCAAAATAGAGCTTAGCCGCTCCTTCCTTCTTGTGCCTTGTCGGGACTCATCAATCTATCTATATGTTGAGGCTTATGTCTACACAATCCGGACCCTGGATATCTAAGAAACGACACAAAGTCTCCTCTAACTTATGATCGCATTCAACATGGCTGCCCTCTTTCTTTTCTGGTAGTTCTGTCCCGACGTCGCTCACGCCTCTGGCTGCTCGCTGAGAAGCGTGCCTAACCTTTTTTCTGTTTTGACCCTTCCTATGCGCATCATTTCCGCACATGCCTTTTTTTCTATCCCGTCTATACCAACCTCTATATCATAAAGCTGGACATAGTATAGTGAAGTCTCCAACACTTCACTCCCCTACGTCAGTATCTGCCATGGAGCTACCTTTACCATAACCTGTAGTAAACGTGAGTACGGCGTCTTAATTGGCCACTGTACATGTTCCATACGCTGTTATATTATATAATGTTATAACACTTCTATAATACTGCATTAATCCAAATCCATAATTCTCGCCGTTTGTACGTAGGTCACATCTAAGGGATTCGACTGTGGTTGAAAGTTAGACATTAATTGTATTGTTTCCCTTATATGTACTCTCCCGAAAATAGTAACACTCAACGAAGAAAAGTCGGCGTATAACCCAGATTCATTCCGGAAACGGATTTAAGTCATCATTTTGTTAAAAATAACCTTAAAATGTAAGTTTTTTTATGGTTTATTCAAGACAACATTTTAATTTAAAGTATTGCAGACTTATTATTATGGATCAAAATGATAATGTGGCTGCAAAACGAGCTGCAGATGCTAAGAGGAAGAGACGATCGCGTCAATCACAACGAGGAAGCGAGACTCTAGAAGAAGCAACAATACGACGACAACATGAAGCGGCACAAAGACAAGCACAGTCAGTCACAACGAGCAAATCAGTCTGCAGAAGAGCATGAATCTCAACGCGCTGCAGAAGCTTTTCGCATTCGTCAGTTGAGAGCATCACAACAAGCAATGGAGACTTCAGAAGAAGCAACCGAACGTAGAGCAGCAGCTGCACAACAAGTGAGACGATGAAGAGTGTCGTGAGTTGGTCTGTTTTCGCAACACGTCCTTCTGTGTACTCTGACGAAACCGCGCGCCATACTTTAAGATAACTGCTTGATACACTGACCAATCAGAAGGTACCGTTCTGCCGTGTTTACTAAAGCCTAGTACAGTCAAAATGGCCAACCCAATATGTGCAGACGAGTGGAGGATGACATTTAATTACATAAGTAGGAAAGAAGTACCACCTGGAAGAGGTCTCTAATTCTACAACGGGAATGTTGCTCTGCACGTCTGTGCAGAGACTTTCACGACTAGTGGTATAGTACTGGAGACATCTTTGGTTGAATGCATCGAGGCCTAAGGTTTGTCCATAATTTGGCTATTTAAAGTACGCATAGAATAAAATGCATTTAGGAAAGTAACAGATTAGTAGCTAGGAAAGTGTAGAATAATACAGAGCGTATTTAAAGCTTTAGATGAAGAAAATCGCTCCAGGAATAACGTAGATAAATAAAATCATAGTTTTCCTGATTTGCACACCTAGGCAGATTTTACAAACATTTTTGGATGCAAATACTAGCGAGCAGGGAAACCCGCTCTGACGCCCGAGCTCACACTATAAATAACGTGTGTTCTCAACAAATTGGGCCAGTCATTTTTTAAAAATTACAGTGAGCGCAAAAGTGTTAGTGAACAGTGCCTTGCCTTCTGTATCTGAGAGCAGACCAGTATAACCATTAACAGCTCGACTGTATGTGCCTGAGGGTAAGAAAGAATATATATATATATATATATATATATATATATATATATATATATATATATATATATATATATATATATATATATATATATATACAGTTTAGTGATTAATTCATTTGTGCGTTAGGAAGTGTGCAGACTGTGTTAGAAAACTACGGTGTGTTGCTGGCGGACTTATAGGCATGTGTGTAATTCTGGAGGCAAAAGCCAGCCTTGTGAAATATTCAAAATAATTGAGAATGATGGCAAAAGTGTGTCTGTGGGTTTAGAAAAGCATTTAAAGAATTATTTCTTGATGGAATGGCACACTCACCAGGAACGTAAGGAAGGATGAAAGTGATTGTTTTAATGGATTGTTTAAGTTATTACTTAGTATTTTATACTAGACCAAATCATTGTATGGAGGTGGATCATGGACAAATGGATCTAACTAAGGATTTAGAGGGAAAGTGTAGTCACGGTGAACTGCATGTGGGCAATACTGGTATAAATTGCCCTGTGCATCTGCTAGCACACTGTCTGAAACTGTCTATCATCCCCACTTGTGTGATAATGGGATAGTGATGGACCATATAGGGGTCATATTTATTTCGTTTCCAAATGGGGCAGTGATGCGCAATACAAGACTCAACATGTCTCTTAGCCTCTCCTGCCCAAGTCTACCTCACCTACTCGTGGTGGACCCCGTTATACCCAGTAATCTTGCCGAAGGTTGGGTATCAACCCCAGCGGGAGGCAAGATGGGACAGCAAACGAGGTAAAGGCAAAATCAAATCCCCCAGCCAGAGGGGGAGGCATGAGCACACTCTGCCTTAAGAAACAGGTGCTGAAGTCAGATGTACCAGGCCAGGAGGCGCACCAGCAACCATGGTACCATGCAACCCGCTTTGGTTTAATATGTCTACACAACAGATGTCAAAAAATTATCGTTATGGTGCTCGCCCTGTGAAGTCCCTCCAGGCAGGAGCAGTGCCGGATTCTGAGCCTCGACAGAATCCACCCTCAGCTACTGGAGGTCTCCTTAGTCCGCCAAATGGAGCCAGGAGGCGGAAGGAGAAAGTAACTGGCCAACCAGATAAGACGACGGCCCCTCTGAATGTCATGCATTGGAATGCAGAGGGGTCAACAACAAAAAGACTGAACTAGAGAATACCCTATTTCGGAAAGAAATTAGCATATGCTGCATACAAGAAACCCACCTACAGGAAGGAAAACATTTTAAGATACGGGGCTATCAATGCTTCAGAGTTGACAGAAAAGATCGGAAGAAGGGTGGCATACTAACACTGATAAGGAATAACCTCAACGCTATAGAATCCAAGACATATAAAGAAGGTGCAGAATACCAAGTAATCCATCTAAAACATAACACTCTGGAACTGGATCTCCTAAACTTCTACTGCCCCAATGACATACCACTGAACATGACTAGCATAGATGTCCCCATTGGCAACTTCATAGCGGTGGGAGACTTCAACAGCCATTCCCAAAGCTGGGGATACAACCAGCTAGATAGAAGGGGCGAAGAGATAGAAAACTGGCAAGACGACAATAACCTAACCCTTCTAAACAACCCTAATGATCCTCCAACCTTTTACTCCAGAAGATGGCATAGCACCTCTACTCCAGACCTGGCATTCTGCACACCTGATTTGGCTGGGATAGTGGAAAGGGAAATAGGAGAACAACTCGGTGGAAGTGATCATCGTCCTGTATTCATCAAAATTAATAGAACAATTAATACAAGTCCAAGTCAGCCAAGATGGAATTATAAAAAAGCAAATTGGTCCATTTATCAACACAGAGCAAATCTGCTTACAAAAGATATTAAGGTACTAGACAGAGACATTAACAGAGTCATCTGGGATTTTAATAATGGAGTACTCAAGGCAGCAAAGGAGACAATACCGAGAGGAGCGAGGAAGAACTATGTACCATATTGGTCCAACACACTACAAAACCTACATGAAGATATGAATGAAGCAAGGCACACTGCAGAGGTACAACCATCCCAACAGAACCATATCATGCTACAAAAGGCAAAAGCAAAATTCATTAAAGGAAAGCTAGAAGCCCAGAGGAGAAGCTGGAGGGAAAAAACATATAAACTAAACCTTGAAAAGGAAGGGAGAAAGTTGTGGAACCTCACTAAACAATTGAATGACGATAACAATTCTCAACGACAAACCATTACACTAGACGATGCAGGGAAACTATATACCGGCAAACAAGCAGCAGACATATTTGCGGAATCCTACAGAAATGAAAGTAACATCTCCGTCAATTTACGCAGACAACGAGACATTCGTCAAGAAATAATCCACACTAGAACTAATGGAAACAGTCCGGACGTTATGTCCAAACCTTTCAATATGGACGAGTTAAAAACAGCCGTGTGGAAACTTAAAGACAGGAAATCACCAGGCCCGGATGGTATAACCAACGAAATGCTAAAACACCTAGGATATACAGCAATGAGCAAACTGTTGCAAATATACAACTACAGTTGGATGACAGGCAGTGTGCCACAGATATGGAGAGAGGCGCTCATGTGTCCCATCATAAAGAAAGGAAAAGACAACAGGAAGGCCACCAGCTACAGACCAATAAGCCTAACAAGCTGTGTATGTAAGACAATGGAGAGGATGATCAACAGAAGATTGAAATGGTACTTGGAATCCGAGAAAATTTTAGTGCCAGAACAAGCAGGGTTTAGAGAGTGCAGCAGCACAGAAGACCAAATCACATACCTGTCACAGATCGTTGAAGATGCCTTCCAAGAAAAGAGAAAAGTCTTTACCCTATGGATAGATCTCCAAAAAGCTTTTGACAAAGTATGGAAAGACGGGTTAATAGTAAAAACTGCAAAGGAACGGAATCAAGGGTAATATGAGAAAATGGATCCAGTCGTTCCTACACAATCGGAAAGCAAGAGTCACTATGGAAGGTCACAACAGCAAGAAAATCCTCCTAAAACATGGAGTTCCTCAAGGCTCAGTATTGTCTCCCACCCTGTTCCTTGTATTCATCAATGACCTCATCCACGATCTGCCACAAGGTGTGAGAGCTGCCCTATACGCTGACGACTTGGTGGTGTGGTGTGTAGAAGAACATCTAACTATCGCTAATAAGCGAATACAAAGGGCAGCAGACAACATAGCAGCATGGGCAGAGAAATGGATGGTGCAGATCAACGCTGAAAAATCATCAACAACACTTTTCACGCTCTCCAACAAAGACAAAGCAGGAGAGATACGACTTGGAAATATACATGTCCAAACAGATGAGGAACCGGTGTACTTGGGCATTACATTAGATAAGAGAATGACATGGAGGCACCACATCGAGAGAACAGAGGCTAAAGCGAGAAGAAAACTTTCCATACTGAGGAAAATAGCTGGATCAAGTTGGGGAGCTAACGAAACAACACTAAAGAAAGTGTATACAGGTGCAATAAGACCTATATTAGAGTACGGATCAGCAGCATGTCTACAGCAGCCAAATCACACCTACAAGCCTTAGATAAAGTACAAAATCAAGCGCTTAGGTTGATCACGGGTGCCATGAAGACCACACCAATAAATGAAATGGAAAAAATCACAGGCATTCCACCTTTATTATACAGACGAGACACTAAGACCCTGATCCAAGCAGAAAAGTACAAGAACATGCCCGCACATCCAATGAAAACTAGATTTGGAGATTTAGCCAGTGGGAGGTTGAAGAGAAGCAGTTTTGTGCATCGGTCCAAAAAACTAATTAGAACATACAAGGATGAACTACCAGACATCACTAAGGAAATAACTCCCACACTCCTCCCAACCCCATGGGAACAACATCAAAATTTCAGTATTAAGACCTCCATAACTACCATCTGCCCCATGGGAGAGCTAAATACTCTCCAAAGGAAAATAGCAGCATGTGACATGATTGAAGAACTATACCCCAGAGAAGCATGGATCCAAGTATATACTGATGGATCTGCAACCAGAGCAGTGAAGAACAGAGGCGCAGGAGTTTATGTGGTCTATCCAGACAAAGAAAATGAATCCACCTGTTCACCTACTGGAATATTCTGTTCAAACTATGCTGCTGAAGTACAGGCCATAAGCATTGCTGCAGGAATAATAAATAACACAATAAGCCAATGTCAGCAGGTTGTATTCCTTACCGATGCAATGTCAGTTCTGCAAGCCCTCAACAGTGATAAACTGCCAGAATTAAACAAAGTCCTATGCGAAGTTAATATCAAAAGAAGGGTAGTGCTACAGTGGATACCATCACACTGTGGCATACCAGGAAATGAGAGAGCAGATATGTTAGCAAAAGAGGGAGCAACACAGGAACAAAAAGAACAAACAATCACATTCCAGGAAAAGAAGACCCTTATCAAGGCCATCAGGAAAATTGATCAACAAAGAGACAACTATCAATATCTTGATCGAGCAAAACAGGTGATCCTGTTCCGTATGAGAACAGGACACAACAGACTGAACAGTCACTGTGGTGCGAGCGCCCTTGTTGTCTAAAGGGCCAGATACCCAGTATCCACTGGCCTGGAGGAATTTCATAGGACTTGTCCGTCCATGTTAGGAGTGTGACAGACCTCTATACCAGAGATAAGTGGTCAAACAAAGCCACTGATCAGAGTATCCGGATGACACCACCATAGTAGAAATCAAGATTCTAATAAAGACACAGTGTATGATTAAAAGTGTGGATAAATATATATCCAGTAATAACTTCACATTCAAGTGATAGTGACAGAAACTTGTTAATATTATAAAAATGTTCTGCCAGCGGAGATAACTAACCAAAGTAATAACCTTCAACAAGTTTAATGTCTGTTGAGACCTTTTGATTATTTTTCAATGTTTATTGATTTAGTGTTGTAATTGAATTTGATTTCATTTCAAGCTTTTTAAACAGAAAAGAGAAACTGTATAGGCTAAATAAATTGTAAATATTTACCAGCAGACTTACCTTACTTATTTAAGTTGAGTTCAAGTTCTTGTTGGTAAATAATTTTGTTAATATCCCTAGCAGAGTCAACAACAACAACAATAATAACAATAATAATAATATAATCATAGGAGGATCTTGAGAGGGAGCAAATAGGGATTCAGGAACATATAATATCATCATACCTGGAAACGTATACAGTTTGATCTTACCTTTGATGTCGATACACCCTTATTCTTTTCAGAAAAGGGGGTATTTCTTATAAGACCAGTCTCTTATCTGGCACTATCCTGGTATCATCTGATACAACTTTTTGTCCAGAATATCTTATTCTTTCAATAACATCAACCCTCTCGTGACAAAGAGCTGCACATAGTCCAACAATTCCAAATCATGATGCCTTTGATGAGAATGCAGTTGCTGTACACAATTGCGGCCCAATGGATTAGGAATGTCAGTTCTGTCACTCTCAATTTTCAAGGGGAAAGATCAACCGATGGTACACTCAAATATTGCTGCCATAAAGGTACAGTGCTGTTGGAGCAAGAAGGAAAGCAGAGACGTCCTTTTCCTCCGTATCTCAAGGATCTTTTGAGCAACCCAGCGCATCCACAACATCGACATGTTAAGGAAAATATCCGTTGCTATAATTCAGTCTTAGGCTTTGCATCCATGGGTGCCCAAATCGATCGCTTCATTGGACGTGGACCATATGTGTTCAGAGTGCATGGACAGATCTATCATCGTACTGATTTTGATACAACATTGCGCATAACCCAGGGCACGATTTTTTAAATTATTACCAAGTGACACAATTTATTTTGAACAGGAGAAATACATACTTTTATATTGAATTAAAATATATTTTAAAAATATATTATAGTTTTTGATTTACTTCCGTCATTATTGACGGGTTATTGCTAGTTTAAAATAACACTTCCAGTACAGTAATGAGTGGACCGGTTAAAAGGTGAGAGAAAGGAAGGACAGAATGTTAGACGGGCCTCGCTAAATTCTCAACACTTAAAAAAAAAAAGTTCGTTCTCATCATGTTTTTTAAAGTCAGTCGGTGCAACTTCCAACCAATCATTATTTAATGTTAAAATACAGACAGAAAATAAATACCTCTCCACGCTGTAATTACAGCAGTAGACTTTCAATAATGGGTGCTTGCGTAGAACAGAAGCACTGAAGTGGTATGGCAAGATCACTAATGTGTAACTGATGACAAGAACCAGACAAGTGCCAGGTGGAACGAGAGATGAGAAGAAGACGATTTCCACGGATAGTATCTACACACGGTGAGAAAAACCTGTCGATAGCATCACAAGGCACTCCTAGTTGTGGAATTCCAGGGCAAGAGACGAAAACACGTGGGGCGGAGAAGAGAACAGACATGAAAGGGATGAAAAAAAGATGGAAAGGCATTGAGCTGGTGGAACAGGACTGGGAAACTTGGCACAAGTTTGTTGAAGGCACGTGCTCCTGAGGGTGATGATGATGATGAAGAATCACAGTAATACCAGTAGTGTCAAGTAATGTTAAACGCCACTCAGGTATCGACATGCTCCTTACACTCACTCACACAGAGATCAATACAATATATCCGACGTCTGTCTATCTGGATCCACTTACTTCACGAGGATCTCTCGCGCAGATAACAACGCAATTACTGATATGCTGATATACCGCGCGTCCCACCCATATTCGTAAAGGTCACGGTATCAGGTAAGTTTCTGTGAAAGTCGAGAACAATGGGAGTGCCAAGAGAAGAGAAAAAAAAAAAGTGAGAATCAACAAGAAAGGTGTGTGAAAGAAAATCGTCTTTCCCTGTTTATCAACAGCAACAAGTCAGGTATGTCTAAACAGGATATCAACATTGTTAAATAAACTACGACGCAGGTACACGCCAGGACAAAAAGGAACAGGTAGATATCATCACCACCCTTCAGCTCCCCAAGGGGCATAGTATTTCAACAAACTTAAGTCAGGTCTTCCTGTCCCCGTGACGTCAGCTCTAGGTCTTTCCGTGCCATCTTCATCCCCTGCATGTATGTCTCTCCAGCTCTCTTCTCCATGTGTTTCTTGGTTGCACTCTACCTCCTCTTACCCTGGGGGATTCCAGAACAAAGACTGTGTTCTATCCATCTCCAGCGCCTTCTTCCCATCATCAGTTGCACATTAGTGATCTATCACAGGGATTCTCAACTTTTTGGGGGGCTTTTGACCCCCCCCCCCCCTTCTGAGCCTCATTTACCTCTGAAGCCCCCCTGATAGTCACTGGTAGCTGGAAAAAAGGTACTTTACCATCTCACTGTAGTCCCTTAGAAATATGACATGGCCCTGGGGGGTGGGGGGGTAATGGTCCACGTTAAGAACCACTGATCTACCATACCACTTCAGTCCTTCTATTCTACTACACAAGCACCCATTTACGAAAGTCTGTTTCTTCCTCTCTATGTCATTCCACCTTGTCTCGCAGAGACATACACACCAAACCGTTTCTACCTTTCATTCCCCCCCCCCCCTTTTTTTCCCTAAGCAAGGAGAGAGGACAAACCCAACAACAACACTTATTAGGCTCATCTTACTAATAATGCATTATACTAGAAACAGAGAAGGAGAGAGAGATAGAAAAAGAGAGAGACAAGAGACACACAGAGGAAGGGAGGGAGGGAGAGAGAGATAATGACATAATGAGAAAGAACAATGGAAGAAAAGAAAAAAAATATGCCTTCAGACTGTCCGGAAGGCTTACAGTCACAGGTACTCACGTTTTTGTGATTGACAAGTTTCATGAGCACGAACTCCCTGTACGCCCTCTTAGCGTGTGTGACATTCTGGAAAGGTCGACTCAGTTTCTTAATTGCCACATTTGTGTTTGTCATTGTGTCACACGCAGCGCTGAAAGACAGGAAAGACATGTATGGCTTAAAACCGTACACTTTAATAGCACCAATCTTCTTCTTCTTCTTCCATCCTTAGCCACCAACCGGCAAAGCAGTATGTGGCCAGTACGCCTAGTGGCGTCTTAGGGCAACAACAAATTGATCAATCTATCGCTGTTTCCACCACGCCTAGCGGCGTCTTTGTGGAACAGAAACAGACCAAACAATCTATCGTTGTTTCCGTAATCAGATTGGTTGGCAAGCAGGTGATCAGCCCACTGTGCGAAGTTTTTACGGGATGGGGTAAACAGCCCCATGCCCAACCCTCCTTAGTCGCTTTTTACGACATGCGTGGTAGGGTGCAGTGTTACTATTCTTTGCTCCCCTTTCGGGCCCCGGCAACACACGGGTGAATAGCACCAATACCTAACGGCAATTTTACTTATTCAAAAGTATTTTTAAAAACCACTGTGCATCACCACAGTACACGAATTGCGTGGCAGCAGCGAGGGTCCCAATGTGTGTATACGGGATCACACATTCTATAAATATATTTTTGTGCACACCGTCATTTGCGCACTTTTATTTGTCGAGTGTTACTATTTTCGGGAGAGTACATATAAGGGAAACAAAACAATTAATGTCTAACTTTCAACCAAAGTTGCATCCCTTAGCGTTAGTGATAGAAAAAGCGGGGATTTTATATATATATTGATGATGATGTCAAAATAAGGAGCAATGACGGGCATTTCTTCTTCTTCTTGTTCGTGCGCTATCAGACGTCCACTTGAATGTTTTCAAAGAAAGCAGTAGTCAGTTTGAGGCTGTTTGAATCTTCATAGAGCTTTTCCACGAATGGTACTGATGTCGGCCATATGCGCTTTCTCTGTTCCGCAAATGTTGGACATCTTTGAAGCAGATGTTCAGCGGTAATTTTGTCAGTGCCACAGTTACACTGATCGGTAGTTCCTATCTTTAGCTTGTTGAATATATGGTATCTCAATCTCTTGTGGCCAGTACGGAGTCTGAAGACTACCACTTGTCCTCTTCTGTTGAGCTGGTAGTATGCATCATTTTGTGTGTGGCCTGGAAGCTGTACATCCCATTGGTTTATGTATCAGATTTTGACAAAACTCTTTGCCTTCTCGAAAGTTACGCTTGCATCAGGCTGAGATAGATTTCCACCTTCCTTTGCCAATCTGTCAGCCTCTTCATTGCCAGTGATGTTACAATGAGATGGATATTTGACTAATAAGATTTTTTTTTTTCCTTCTAGAAACAAAATAAAATAAAATGATCAATAAAATGACGTTATAAGAGAGGGCGAAAAGTGCTGCCTGCTTTGAAGTTATGCGCTGAGCAGGCCAGATCTCACTGTGACAAGTCATAAAACAATAGCTTTATTACAACCAATCAGTATAACCAACATGTCATTGACAGGAACCAGCAGGGGAAGAGGAAGAGTGGAGATGCCAAAGAAAACCTGGAGAAGAACAGTGGTAGGGGAAGCCAAGGCGACCGGGATATAACGGGTATGGCTCAAAGAAAAGACGGGCCAACACAGAAATCGGCATACAGCAAACGATGCACCTTTATGCTCTAAATAAGGGTGGGAGGGGGTCGGCAACCGGTCAATCGTGATCTACCGGTAAATCTATAGTTGGCGAAAAGAAGGGGGAGAGAGATAAAGAGGGGAAAGAAATAATTTTAAGTTAGGGAATTTTCGGACTAGCTCCTTTCCGCCAGCTTTTAAAAGCGTAGTATTCCCAGGATTAACGGTACATTTTCGGCGTCTCCAGAGAGCAGTAAACTTCCCTTTATTCGTGAACGTTATGAGAGAGCCGTGCGATCTTTTCTTTGAAGTAAAGTTAGCATGCGGTAAAATATCATTCACTTAGATTTTCAGTGTCCACCGCTTTACTGGTGGATTTAGAGGAAGTAGATCGTTCGGAAGAGATAAAAGCTTCATTGTTTGAACCAGAGCTGTGAAGACAGCCAAAAAATGTTCCGACTCCGTAAATTTTAGATGTCCGACTCCGACTACAGTGTTTTTTTTAAATTAGTGATATGGCATAACATTATGCACTTATATGGAGTTATATGTTTAGGTATAGTATGTGTGTGAATAACCAAAAAAGATAGCATAACCTTCCCTGCAGATGGCTGCGAGCGGAACTTCTTCGGTTTCGGTGAGGCGGTATGGCGCCATTCCATGCTCGCTCTCTTGGGTTCCGGCTGGTGGTAGTGAACCCAGGTTTCATCTCCAGCAACAATTCTCGCTAGGAAACCATCACATTCGCTTCAAAGCGCCGCAAAAGTTCTTGACAGGCATCAACACGTCGTTGTTTCAATTCTGGAGTAAGCTGCCGTGGCACCCACCTTGCAGAGACTTTGTGGAACTGGAGCACATCATGGATGATGTGGTGTGCTGAACCTTGACTGATGTCCCGAAGTGCGGCTATTTCATTCACAGTCACTCGGCGATTTTCCATCACGTTGCGTTCAACTGTTGCAATTGACTCTGGGGTCACTACTCAGGTGTGCCTGACTGTTACGGTAGTTCCATTGCAGTCGTCTGCTATAGGATGGCAGCGTGCAATTTTAGGGGTTACAGCATTTAATATAATCTAAGGTAAATAATTCTTGGACTATTGAACGCTATACACTCGAGCGAATTATGATGTGATAGCGTTGATAGGTCACGCACCGTGACTAAGATACGGGACCCCTTTTGTGTTGACCGTCAAGCTAAAAAGACGTGTCCTTTCTCCTTCCAGTGTTGGGCATAGTATTGCCGCACAGATATATTTTATTCAAGTATGGACATGGGTCAGTCCATGGTTATGGTAAAGAGATAATATGAGTAAGGTTAGTACGTAATTGAATTCAGGGAAGGATGAATTAACAGTCCATAATAATTTATATTGTCAGGCGCATAATCTCACCGTCGGCCGTTGGAACCCCCAACCGCACATGCATATAGTTATGACGTTCTGCCTACAGTAATTTGGTTTATTGGACAAGGACTGATATACAGATATATCTATTCGATCTAGTGAAATATGTATTTTTTATGATCAACATGTGTGGATTGTATTGACGTGTAAAACTGTACATTAAAATGTGTGGACTCAATGAATTGACTTATCAAGTCAATCGAATTGCAAAGTTTAAGTATTGTTCGAAATCTTCCACCCCGCATTCGCTTAATTTCCATCGAAAGGCACGATGCACTATAACTGAATGAAAAGACTAACATATCAAAAGCAATGCAATGGCCAGAAATTTATAATTGCTTTATTCATATTACATGGAACATTGTTCAATAAATAATGACCCAATTTAATAGAGCAACCACCTTCAACACTGACCCGGTCGAGAACAGTCTGTCACAGAACTCACGCCGTTTCGGAATTTCCTACTCCACTCGTACACTTGCTGGAGTGACAGGCTTGCATCACCGTGCTGGACCTTCATTCGCCGATGAATTTCTATAGGCTTCACCACTTCGCTGTTAAAAAAAAACGGATAACAGAACGCTGCTCCTCTTTGGTGCATGTTACTAGTGGGGCGGCTATCATTAAACTCCTACTGTGACGTCATGTGGTTCGTCTGCACCGTGATGCCACCTTGTCGTAATTTTTGATGAGATAGGTCTGAGAAATTTTTGGTCCCGTCCGAGCAGAGGTGATAGTGATAACTCTGAGAATAAGGGGTAAGAAATAGATTGCTGTTTCACGAGGGTGATAGGGTAAGAGGAAGGACAGTCTCTGAATCGAGTAGTTGCTCTAATCCAGCCTATCTTACGACATTAATTTAACTGCAGAAGCACTTACTCTCCTTGCTAAACAATTTTATTACAAGTTACCCTACACTCATGTACACACACCAATTTGGTGACACAAATGCACAAACGTGAATAAAACCTACGTATAACATATAATGGGACAATGGAGTTGACCAACACGGTAAGTAAAGGTTTATAATGTTTATTATCACTAAACAAAAAGCACAACATCAATCATGTTACATTTATAAAGCATAGTTACAGACAAGGTGGGAAAAAAATAGTATCTCAATACGCCCTCCCCTCTTGTAAAGGAAAACAACCCAAAGAAAATTACTATCAGAGGTAATTAACCCAAATAGAGATCAATTTTAACGATGGGATATGCAATAATCAGTAAGGGGTATAGGAACAGGTTCTTAATTTTTTTAATCTATCCCGTGACTAAGCAGATTAGGGAGGGAAGAAAAAAACGCAGAAAAAGAAATTAAGTATACTGATGTTAGCAAGAAAAAGAAAATTAAGGTTATCTAATTTCGTTCATTCAATGCACGCTTACAGTGGCCACTTTCATCTGCACTTACCAATCGTTAAAGCAGGCATTCCATTGAATAAAAAACTCTAGTAAGTACTAAAAACAACCAGAGTCTTTTGCTTTGTCTATGTCAGCCCCAGACTGACGGGGTTTGCTGTCGGCTATTTTTCCGTAGTCGCTGAAATCGAGGCGTTACTTTTTTTGTTCCAGGATATTCCTCTTTTCACGGCAATTAATGTTTTGGGTAAGGGTTGTATGAGGTGGCACTGTCCTCAGAATTGAAAATATATATATATATATAAAGATATATTGGTCCGGTGAGGTCTCGCCGCTGGTAGCTAAGACACTCTATGGCGTGATGAAAAAAGAACTTTAGGAAAATGATACTCCTCGGCTGTTCAATGAAGTGATGGCAGAGAATGAATCAAAGTAAAAAATCACACCAAAGCCCACCGTAGATTCGTTTCCCTAGCGAGCGAGCTTTTAGGTTCGTTTCCCTAGGTGAGCAAATTTGCGTCTCGTGGAGCACGATCAAAGGGCTTGCAGTCGGTGAGTGGTTAACGCCCCTTGATACTGCAATTAACGAACCGTTCTCTCTTTAGAAACTACAAAACCCGTGGCCTCGCCCTCCCCGTGTTTCAGGGATCAAGCGCTGACGTGATGGCGTAATCTGACAGCAGGTAAACGTCCTTTTTTTAAAGAGAAGAAGTTAATTATGAATAGTTGGATTATTAGTGCTTGAAACAAAGACAGGAGGCGTGACTAAACTAAGAATCGGACAGTTGGCAATAGAGAGACCTGGCTTCCACGTGTTTAATTGTGCATGCTTAATTAGCCAGTGAGGGAAATCCACGTTCGATCGTAGCTTGAACCCAAATAGTGAGGAGCCCCGATGAGAATACAGTGGATCGATCAGGGTTGCCTCAATTTTCATGTCACACACCTGCAGGACATACTTGGCTTCCTTAACAACAATACTGCCAACTTACATGACAATGGCACGGTGCTTCGAATTTATATCGCAAATTTAAAGTTTTCAATTGAAGCCCCCCTCGTATGATCATAAGCAACTGAAATGTTCCTACATTATGTAAAAATTGTTGTACTTTAAAACGAAAGTGGTTTTAGGAGTTCGACTACTTTAAAATGTAATTCTTTAAGCGCATCTCCCTCCCTTGCATGGATCACACGTGGATCTGCCTTGACTAAAGTACAGACTCCGACTCCACTCAAAAATTACCAACTCCGACTCCACTCAAAAATTACCAACTCCGTCTCCACTAAAAAATTACCGACTCCACAGCCCTGGTTTGAAATTTGAAGTAAACCTAATGCTTCTGCCTGGGGTGTCTTTGTATTCAGCGCATAAAACTTAGTGTAAAACAGGCATTATTATTTAAAGGTCGACCTTCATAGAACTACGTGTTTCTCTAGTAGATTCCCGCAGTTCCTGGGTTACCTACCGCTGCTCTTAATGGAAGGAAAAAAATGACAATGATGTTGCTTTGAATGCATACAATAAAGTTAGACAAAATGTATCCCCAGCTCTTCGAAGACAGACATAAACATTAAGGGATAAATGGTCTCTGGAGTGCATGGCTACTCTCCCAATTTCTTGCTGTCAAGAGTGCGCTCAGTGCCTTCCGTCAGCTCATAATCTACTTGTCTTGGCCAAAAGTTGGCCACTAACACTGTTCGTCTGCGTGAGCGCGTGGAAGCTTTCGGCGGTCCATGTACAAACTGGGCTTAGCCCCACATTAGTGCTTAATCTATATAGCGGGATCCCTTTCAATAAAACTAATACATTGAGCACGAATAAGTGGCAGCTTGTTTAAATACATTTTAACATAAAATTTATAGAAATAAAAATAAAATGTCGAAATAAAACCTTGAACATCGAAGACACACTCTACTTGTGGAAGTCACAAAATATAGAAACTTCTGGAAGGGTAAAACATTAGATTACTTCTCTCTGACCTTCTCTTCTTCATTCTCCCCCCTCCCCCCTTTTTCATCCCGATGATCATATGTCCAGGACTCTATAAAGCAGGCACGAAACTGTCTATTTCTCTCTAACTATATCCCTCCCCACACACTCTCTCGTTATCTCTATGGGTGTGTTCCCCTTCCCAATTTTGTTCTTCGAGAAAATAAAAGGATAAGAAAAAGGCAGCGAACGTTCACTGGACGTGATGAGGACGGACATCATCACTTAAAAATATCGTGACAACGGGAAGAAAAAGATGACTAAAGAAGCACAGTATGACAGACAGAAAATATAATAGACAGCTTGATAATGATACGCATATGGCAATGGAAAAAAGTAAACAACTGTCATGTGTTGCAAACACGATGCCTAGTTATGATAGAAAAAGGGGAAGTGTATCCACTAATCAAATCGCCGCGAGCTCGCTTGTGAAGGGACCGGCTTTACAATGGCGTTCAGTAGAGGAAAAGAAAGTGTGTTAATTCTAAGATGGATTTGTGTGTCGTTGTCACGAAGTGGATTTAAGACTAGAGGTTGTCTTAATATAGAGACAAGACACTAGTGGTAAGAAAGTCTGAGAAGATAGATTTTAGATGGAAATGACAGTGACTGTGGAAAGATGAGACTATTGGTTTCGAGGGTGAGAACCGAGATTGACTCTCCCTCGCCACTTGTGACGTCTTGTATAACTATAGACTCACCACCTCTTACTACCAATAAAGGAGATAAGGTTTAAATAAGGACCACAGACACCACTATACAGACAACATATAGGTACAGTATAGCAGAGAAGCTGATCCAGTATACAGTTTATATAGTTTTATTTACACCATAAAAATAAAGTATACTGATCGACTTTAATTACGCATCACTATACGAGTGCCTGGTAACGTATCTTATGGTCATGCAATTGTTATCGAAATTAGTACACAAGTTCACAAGGTCACCGCCCAGAGGCCAGCATAGTCATTTTGCGCCAGCAAAGCTGGAGACAAGAGTGTAGTAAAATCTGCGAGAATAATCGCTCATTTCAGTAGGATTTTAGTCATAAAAGGATAATAAATACAACAGCCCTATTGTGTCTGACGGTGATGCTCTCACACGCCAGCATAGCGCTGAATTTTGTGCCATGGAACGGCTTAGAACCGATTTCCCCGTTTAAACCTACTCGCGTTCCTTGTGACGTACATTTTTCCCGATTTGATAGAGACTGTGGCAAGACTTACAATTAACGCTTTGGCGGAAGTGTGCCGCCAAATACTGTCTGAATTAACGTATTCTGTTAACTTTAACGCAAAATTTAGTAGCAATCCTTACAAATTTGGTAGTGTTACACGATACAATACAAATTATTAACGCCAATTCTTAACATGCCGCGCACAACCCCGCTTCGCTGACACAGTCTGCCATGCATATATACACGCTGCGGAAAAGCCAGCCAAAGCAAAACATGCAGACAATTTTATTTTCATCCTCAAGGTAGCATTTCTAACGTAACTGAAACAAGTTAGTTATTTGAAAAATACTTGCCAGCGAGATAAAGGAGAGGAAAGATGGCGGTCTTGTGCAAAATTTTATTTGACGATTGACTATGACAAAAATTGAAAATTTAAACCATTATGAAACTGCCCATAAAAATTATATGGTAGTATAACGTAGAGTTCACTGAGCAAGAATGTACTTTAAATAATATGATAGTCCCAGTATTAGATAAGTTATTGAGAAAATACTAATATCTACGGACGCTCAACCAGACAGACTGTCGCTCCTGCTTTGTTTTTTTTAACGTTAGTGGGGATGCGAGTTTGAAAAAGAGGCAGGGAGGTACATTCAAATTCGCTTGGGTAAAAAGAGTATGAACGGAAAAGGGGAGCGGTAGGAAAAATGTAATCCTAAACGAAACATCTTTTTGTATTGGGCATAACTAAAGCAGACTGGCCAATCGACTACCAGACGCAGAAATTGTTTGCAATTATTTTGTGTTTTTCATAAAAACTGCATTTGAATTCAAGTAGTCGCACGTTTTGATTGGCCAGTGCTAGTAAATATTAGCAAAAGGCTTTGATTATTCATTGCCAGTCAAATTAAAATTTTCATTCAGATACGCTGAGAAACAGCTGTGTTAACTTTAAACTTAAATAAGAAATTCAGTCTGTGCAGTTCGGAGGAAGCTGAGGCCATTTCTTCTAAAGTCAGCATCATTTGTTTATATTTTCTTGAACTGTGGTAAGGATGCTTTATGAATTAATATGTTTATTCCAACTACCAAAGTTAGATACTGCTATGGGGGAAAGTGAAGGACATGCCGGGAGCAGACATTGTTGAGTCCTCACTTTGAAATGTATCTAACTGGTGTATGTTGTCATGATTATGTTGTCATATTATTATATTAGAATATATTAGTAAGCCTCGGTGTTCAATGAACACTGTCTACACGCCTGAAGCAATTATATTTGAAAAGAAAAGAAGAGAAGATCATATCAAAGGAAATGTGGTTACTCCACATTATTGTATTGAGGAAAAGTATGTAAACGTACAGTGGCGTATCTGCCATAAGGATCTGAGGTGTGGTCACAGCAAGGTGGGAGTCATGTAACATTCAGGTGCACTCGAGGCTGACACCCACGAGTAAAATTAAAAGTGTTTTAAACTGAAATGATCGCACGCGGTGTCATGGCTGGACCCCAATGACCCACGTAAGAAATTAAAGTGTTAGAATAAGTGATCAGATTGTAAAAGGCCAGGGTGTCCTTTTGTGTTGCAGAGGGCTCTATTTCCTGTTGCCAGCTGGTGACAGGAAACCTTGCTGAGTACGAATAACACCATCCAGTCTCCAACCAGTCGTTTTATGCTGTCAAAAGATAACAGTAGGAGCTTTGGCGGGTGGTGAAATTGAGACCCCCACTTTCTGCAACGACACATTTGTAATATCTTAACTCAACAAGGAATTCCAGTCTACCCCATGTCCCCCCCCCTTAAACATCTGGGCATAACTGACATTTTCTTGTACGAAACACTAGTATTGTGAAACAATACTCAGGACGTTTATGGGGGTAGGATGAAACTACAACCCTCATATACAGTGACTCTCCTTTAGATGAAATAAAGTGAAATCTATGAATATTTCCTACAGGAAAGACATATATAAATATATATATAACTTTTTAAGTTATTGGGCAAATTGCCTCAAAATTTTAATTGTTCTTTTTTTCTGTAAACTATCTTGTCCTCATTTTCAAAGACCTGTGCAAACGATTTGGCTGGACAGGCAAAATAAAGTGTATAGAAAAAATTTATTTCAAAGAAAAACTTAACTACTAGTTTTATTCTCTTCTTTATAGAGACTTAAAGTGTTTTACTGTTGTGTACCATCATTACATTTCTTCCCTAGACACTAGGTACACCATACACCAGACACTAGAGCCAGAATAGTGACCGTATGAGATCTAGGGAGGTAGCGTTAGGTTCCCTGCACATAATTCATCATCATCATTTATAGAGTCAGGGGCCTACATGTGCTTGACCTCACAAGGTTAATGCAGACACTGTTTTCCTTCTTTTAGGATACCATCATCACCTCCCCAGCAAAATCAAACTTTGCTACAAAGAGTAGCACGTGAAACACGTAAAACATGATTTAGGTGCCTGGTAAAAATTCTGCATGGAAAACATTAATTTCTTTTCACCCAGAGCTCAGCCTAGAGCACTACGGACTGGAAAACAGTCAATATTTTAGTCCACAACCACAAACACGTCATCAAACCATGCCTAGACTGAGCGCTGCAGAGAGAGAAAGAGCGATAGGAATGATAACAGGCGGGATGTCCAACAAAGAAGCATCCAGACACTTGAATTGCAACCAGTCCACCATCGTCCGACAGCAACAACGTTTAATGGCCACTGGATCCATTGCAGATCGAACCAGTCAAGGTCAACCCAGAGTTACGACACCTCAACAGGACGCGTATATACGGCAGCTTCATTTGCGGAATTGGATTTTGGCGGCAGCTGTAACAGCAAGAGATGTTGTTGGGAGATGTGGAACCATATCAGAGCACACCGTGCAACGTCGACTGCAGGCAGCAGGACTCAACGCCAAACGTCTTCGAGTCGGCCCAATCCTCTTCCAGTATCATCCCGAGCTCCAGCTGTACCAGCATGATAATGCACGACCACATACAGCTAGGGCCACCACAGCGTTCCTTCAGGCCAATAACATCGCTGTCATACCATGGCCTTCATTGTCCCCAGATATGGCACCCATTGAACATGTCTGGGACGAGATTGGACGCCAACTCTACCGGCACAGATGACCGCAGACCCTGGATCATTTGCGACGCGATATAACCGAAGTATGGGATCGACTCCCCAGGATTTTCCACGCATACTGGTTAACTCCATGCTGAGACGCTGCCAAGCTTGCCTTGATGCCAACGGTGGCCAAACGCACTACTGAGCGAGTTACAATGACAACAACGACATTTGTGACTTTTCAATTTGACCCCTACCTTACATTTGTGACTGTAGTTTTTTTTAACACTGCATGCATTGCTACGCGGATTGCGGGAATCGGTTGGTCAATGGATACTGTTTCCAGTGATATCAAACATGTTACCATTATTTTATTCTCAGACATCTTGGTGAGTGATTCATATTGTGATGCGTAATTAAAGTCGCTCAGTATACATATCAAAAATAAATACCGTGCATGGTCGCACACCTGAAAAGAATCAAAGATTAAAAGGACTGATATTATAATATAACCCCTGTATGGATGAAAATCAAGGATTACAACAACCTGCTAGGTGGGGTCTCTAACATCAGATCCACCACTCCTAGCTGACCTAATAGATATTAGGCACTCTAACACTATTGTCTGGCTGCCGACGTAACTCACTGGCTCCACTATCTGAATACACTTATCTACTGTTCTACACCACAAATCGCCCGCACTGGTCCGCTAACGGACTCCTTCAGTGCAAACTCAGAGGCTGTCCTAACACAACTTTCTAACTGCCTCTATAACCTCGCTCTCCTATCTGTTTCTGTTCAGTGTCTACTCTGACACTGCAGTCTTCTGCTGATGTGGCATCTCCGTTAAGCCACTATTCTCGTTTTTGGTCGGGAAAGGAATTTTGACCCTCTCTCCTGCCCGGACCACTGCTGCTGATGACTTCTGACAATAATGACTAGGTATTTGACTTAGTATGAGAGGCTTCACTGCTGCCGAAACTAATTTCACCTGCCCGGTTACCCCTCATTGGGTTTAGGGCCGTGGGTTTTATTATGACCGACTTTATTATGACGACAACACCAGGCCACGTGCCTTGGTTCGGTGTGTGAATATGACCGTAGAGCTCAGGATTTTTTTAAGAAATCCTTTCTATCTGAAGACTGCTTCGCTTCTAGCAAACTGCTCTCTCTCTCTCTCTGGTGCCAACGGACTTGGCGCCGGCAAACCACTGAGTCACCAATCCTCTTTCTCCTCTGGCGCTGCCTCGACTCTTCTTCTCCTGAGAAGACCGACAACTTTTGCAAGCTGTAAGGGCAAAATGGCACCCCTATCTGCTTGCCGTGAAAACTTGCTGTGGAACAAATAAATGACAACTGCTATATAACACGTCAAAATTTACACATCTCTAACATCTAAATCCCTTAAATCCATCCCTCTCCCGTCTATCACCTACTCAACTATGCACCGCGATACTTAAATATTTATGCCCAAAAAGGTCAGCCTCCCATGCAATCCCCTCTTTGATCTCTCTATCCCATTTTGAAGTAAACATCGGTCTGGTAATAAATTCCCAGACAAGACTGACCTAAATCTTTTGTTACGCCCGTCTCGCCTTGTCTCAGCGTCAAAACATTCATGCACTGAGAACTCCTGTACTGAATTCCTTGGTCTACTTTATTTTTACAGGCTGAACTTTGATGCCCGTCGCATCCCACATCGTCGGACTACAAAAGGTTATAATTTAAACACAGTAGATAAATACCCGAAGTCCTTTACTCTCCATAAAGTTAACGTCACCCCTCCTCATTCCACTACCTTACCTAATTAATACTCAATACAATACGAGCACATACATGATTTTAAAAGTTACACCAATACGCTTATATATATCAAGTTATCATAAAATCCCCTCTTCATAATATTTAATTACACAACCAATTAAATGCACAATAAAATACCTTACGTACCACCAAGCGTATTTACACTGCAATTATATAATTAAATCGAGGTTACATATATATATATATCTCTGACCCTCGCAATTACCGTACAGATAAAGTCTAAGGACTTAACCTTCTACAATTAATTCCGCAGGCATATTTACGCTGCAAATATTATAGATCAACAGATAAGGAAATATTTCAATTCACCCCTCTCCATCCAACTACTGTCCCGAATTAATACTCAATTTAATAACAGTAACCACGTGATTAAAATTACAAAAATCCACTCCCGTATATCTTCTGTAATTTATCATAAATCAAAGATGCGTGTTATTCCACAGACCTTCTTTTAAATATTACAGAGCACAAACTTAATATTTCAAACTCTTTAATCACTCCTAGATTCTGCTATTTATCATAGAAAGAATTATATGCACCTCTTACATTAAATACTTTCTCTAAGATAGTAATTGATGGCACTTCAAGTTAAATTAGCTTTAAATTAACTCCCCGGAGAAAACTTTACTTAATC
This sequence comes from Oreohelix idahoensis, assembly GCA_024509875.1. Lineage (NCBI taxonomy): Eukaryota > Metazoa > Mollusca > Gastropoda > Stylommatophora > Oreohelicidae > Oreohelix > Oreohelix idahoensis. The sequence continues at coordinate 18,154 of JAMPIV010003405.1, read as the reverse complement.
GGGCTAAGACTCTATTAAAGAAACTAACTTTAAGTACAACGCTAATTTAAATTATAGACATACCAAGTACCGCATTTCTTCCGCTTGAAGCAGACGATAATGCTTGGATTCACGGCCGGAAATTTCTGCAGACAAAGAGAGCCGCTTATGAATATGCGCGAGTATATATCATTTTAAAAAACCCACGCTGACCTACGCCCTACGTCATTGCTTGGCGTCCCACTATAACCAATGGAATCACTACAAAATTTAACAACGCCAATTAGATTTGTAAGCAACTCGTGAGTCATATATGTTACTGTCTGCGCATGTCTTGCATCATGTTATCTAATAGTCTGCCGGTTCGCGTGAGAAAAATAAATTTTGATTCGTTGTAGCACCTGTTCTTATGTACCTGGGTAGAGGTTCATCCCCCCTATCCCCCATTTGAAAATAGAATGAACGGGAGTACGGAATTATCTCATAATCGTTGTCGTGATTTACTCTGTCTTACAACACGGTTTTCGAAATAATTAGGAGTAAATCTGACCATACCGCACGCCATATGTTAAGAACTCTCAGATACACTAGCCAATGAAAATGCGTCCTTCTTGGTGTGTGTTGTGAAATGTACTATGCTTGAACATAGAAGCCCATTTTGTGTAACCGATGGTACAATGCCAATTAATTTTGAAAAGAATAAAGAAGTATCACCGGAAAGGATTATATAATTCAACAACGGGAATGTTAAGCTAGAGGTAGGTGTAAAAACTTTCTCAAATAGTATTTTAGTAAGATAGAAATATTGAGGGAAAGGGCTTCGTTACATCATGGTTAGTCCCAATTTAGCTACAGTAGAACTCCATTTATCTGAACCCCAATTATCCGAACATCCAATTATCCGAACACTTTTTCCAGAAAAAAAAAAAATCAGATGCCACAGTCACGTTAGACTAAAATTCTGAATCTTTTGATGCGGCAAACTTCAAATGTGTGCGAACAATTTGTAGAGAATGGGATGGCTAATGGTCGGTCGCTTACGTACAGGAAGTCAGTTAGATCATAAAGTCAGTTAATATCTGGTTTAAAAATACAGTGTACGTGTGCGTTCTAGGTAGAACACTGGCTAAACAGACAGTTCAACTTAAAATAATTGTGTCTGCTACTACAGCAGAATAATTTTGGCGTACAAGTATTTCTCTGTGCGATATGGCATCTTCCAGTAGGCCTAAAGCATATAAAAGGAACCGCAATGTTTTGTCAATTGAAACGAAAACAGAATTTATCAAGAGACTAGGACAAGGTGAAACTGTGTCTTCACTTGCGAGGATTTTCAATGTTGGGAAAGCTACCGTCTCTGACATTAAAAGTAACAAGGATAAAATTATGAGTTTTGCATCGAAATTTGATAGTGAAAATGGGTCGAAGAAACGTAAAACCATGAGAAATGCGAAAGATGTGAAATTGGAAGAGGCTTTGTATATATGGTTTGTGCAAAGAAGAAGCAAAGGGGAACCTATCTCTGGTTCTCTGTTGTGTGAAAAGGCACTTCATTTCAACAATCAACTTGACGGTCCTCCTGACTTTAAGGCTAGCCAGGAATGGTTAAGAAACTTTAAATCTCGTCATGGCATACGAGAATTGGAGATTCAAGGGGAATCTTTATCTAGCGATGCAACTGCCGCTAAAAATTTTATAGAAACATTCTTGGCTTTTTTGGAAGAAGAAGGTTATTCACTCGAGGATGTGTATAATGCCGATGAGACTGGCTTATACTGGAAATCATTGCCTCAAAAATCACTTGCATCTCAGCGCGAAGCAGCTGCCCCTGGGTTTAAAAAGTGCAAAGAGAGAGTAACAATTTTGGTAGCCGCGAATGCCAGTGGAAGTCATCGTTTACCGGTGCTAATGATCGGCAAAGCCAAAAAACCACGTTGTTTAAAGAATGTGACATGTCTCCCATTGTGTTACAAAGCACAGAAGAGTGCTTGGATGAATAGTGAAATATTTCTTGATTGGTATACAAATCAGTTCATCCCAAATGTGAAGAGGTTGGGAGAACAAGAAAAGAAAACTGGAAAAGTAATTCTTCTACTGGACAATGCACCATCTCATCCAGAGACGGATACATTGAATGCAGTTGATGCAAATTTTAAAGTAATTTTTCTGCCTCCCAATGTAACAGCACTGATTCAACCAATGGATCAGGGTGTTATAGCAAAGCTTAAAAAGATGTACAAGAAGGAAGTCCTGCGTCGTTTATTGTTGGCTGAAGATGAAGAAAGTGTGGTGGCGTTTTCCAAAAAGCTTAATCTCAAAGACTGCTGCTATATGTTAGCTGATGCTTGGACCACCCTGTCACAAGATAATCTCAACAAGGCTTGGAGTAGATTGCTTGGGAAAAAAGGAGGAAATGAAACTACTGCAGTGGACACAAATGATGATTGTATAAATGAAGTTGTGGAACTGTTTCAAGCAATGCCCGGATTTTCGGACTGTGACAAAGATGATGCACACATGTGGCTAGAAGATGATAATGATTCTGGTTTTCAGTTTTTGAATGACGAAGAAATTTTGTCTTTTGTGCAAGAAGAAAACCAAATACATGTAGTGACCGATGATGAAGACACCTCAGAAGTACATGATGTACTTGTAGATTATGAAGAAAAACCAAAACGTCGACCAAGTCCTGAAGAGGCCTTTATAGCACTAGAAACTGCGATGGCTTGGTACGAGCAAGAAGATGACAGCTGTCCTACACAGCTTCTGCTGTTGAAGAGAATTCGGGACTTAGCAGCCAAAAGGAGACTATCCAGTTTGGTGCAAAAGAGGATTCCTCATTATTTTAAATAGTGGGCTACATCTGTGCAAGTACATATATACGTAAGTTGCGCCTGGTTTTGAATCGTTTGTAATGTTATTTTGAAAACATTTCTCTTTCTTAACAAAAATAATTAATACAAGAAGTACATGCACTGCAGTGTAATAAAAGATTTTGGTGATACAGTGATCTAATACAGTGTGGGTATTATTATTACAGTACAAGTAAATATGTTTTATAGTGTATTTTCCTTGTGATGGTTAATTATTTTTAGAAATATGTGTACATGTACTCGATACATTATGTAATCCAATTATCCGAACATTTGATTATCCGAACGATGCTCGGTCCCATGGGGTTCGGATAAATGGAGTTCTACTGTAGTTAAAGCATGCATATATTAAAATGCATTTTGCAAACTAACCAATTAGTAGATAGATCAATACAGAATAATTCTTAGAATAATACAAGCTTTAAATGACCAAAATCGCCCCATAAATAAGAAAGATAATGAATATTTAAAATTTTGCTAATTGAACAGAAGGCAAAATTATGCCTCATTTTGAGATTTTTAACACCCGTTTAGCCCCATGCCATCCAATACGGCGGATGTGCTAGTATATAAGACCTTGCCTTTGGCTAAATTGAGGCCACAACATTTAAAAAATACAGCTGAACAGAAGAAAGCGGTAAAAGTGTAAACGTTTTGTACCTTTGCCAACCGCATCTGCCTGGCAGAGCTAGATGCCCATTAACAGCCTGTTACAGCTTGTATGTATTGCCTGAGGGTAAGAATGAATATATATATATATATATAATTATGTAATTTTCCTGTGATTAATCCACTTGTGCGTTAGGAAGTGTGTAGCATGTGTAAACTCTTGGAGACGAAAGCCAGCCTTGTAAAATGTGTAGAATAATTGAGAATGATGGCCAAAGGTACGTCTGTAAGTTTGACAAAGTGTTTGAAGGAGTATTTCTTAAAGGAACGACACATTTACCATGAACATAAGGAAGGATGACAGGAATTGTTTTAAGGAATTGATTAAGGTATTACTTAGTGCTTTATACTAGACCAAATCATTGTATGAAGGTGGATCATGGACAACTGGATCTAACTTAGGATTTATACGGAAAGTGTAGTCACAGTGAACTGGCTGTGAGTGGTATTGAGGTAAATTGTCCTGTGCATATGTTAGCACAATGTCTGACACTGTTTGTTATGTCCATTGTATGTGAGGACAGAATAGTGCTGGACCATACAGGGGTTGTGATTATTTGTATTCCAGGTTTTATCCTGCAAACTACCAGACGATTAGGAATCAACTATCTCTGTTGGACTCTGAGGTGCAAGTGCTCTTAAAGTCATTGGAGCCAGATACCCAGCATCCACTGCCTGGCAATTCACAGACGTGCTCGTCCATGGCAGGAGCGCGTTTAATTTCAACATAAAAGATAAGTGGCAAAGAAAAGCCACTGGTCAGCCTATTCAGACTCTATCACCAATATATAAAATAAAAGGATAAAAATACAATGTATGATGAATCCTTGTGGACAGAATACATATTAAATATATAGATAGACCATAATTAGAACCCCTAGCATAATTAGCCATAATAAACTATAATAATAACACATAATATCAAAGGAGGATCTTGAAAGGGAGCAAATAGACTTTCAGGACATCTATTCTCATCACATCTGGAGGTTTATACAGCTGGATTCTATCCTTTGATGTCAATACACCCTTATTCTTTTCAGAAAAGGGGGTATTTCTTTAAGACCAGTCTCCTACCTGGCACTATCCTGGTATCATCTGATACATCTTTTGGTCCAGGATAACTTAGATTACAATAAAAACAATAACAACAAACCCCTTTCGTGACAATCGTCGGGAGATAATGCTCAGCCCTCTAATAACTTAGCGCTGAACTGCTTAATAAAACAAAAATGACCGCAATTATTTTAACAAAGAAAATGGGACTACGTGATCACGATTAATTTAGGGAAAGGAAGACTGGTGCAAATCTGTACTTAAACCTACAGTAATCCCTATAGAAAAAAAAAACCGCAATTCATTTACCTACAGAACAAGATTAAACTTCAATACTATTCACAAGAAACGTGGGGCGGATAAAATAAAACCCCACAGTAATCCCTCATGAAAAAACGTAAATAATACAAGAAGAAACATGGGGCCTGTGGAAAAATAAAATTACAGTACTCTTTCACATTATCCCCCTCTTCGAGGTCGGGGCCTCCCGATCTAATTACTGAAATCTTTATTATTCTCAGACTGGCCCCTTTCTATGTCTAAAGAGCTGTCTGTGAGCACCTCTTCTTCTTCCGTATTCTCTTCTTAACTACTCCCATGCTTCTGTGAAAGAGTTGTTCTCTCATCAGACCTGTGCCTTCCAATGGCGGGTCTGGAACTTTCCTTGCTGGGTCCATCAAAAGGCTGGCTTGGTCAGCTGAAATGACTGATGGGCTCTGTAGAGGCCTGGCAATGGCTACTACGGTGCTGCGCGTCAGCGGGTTTGAGACCGCTGGTACATGGCGATGAAGATGAGAACTATCTTGTCACAGTCATACAAGTTAATGCAGTAACGGAAAGTGATGGCAGTTATTTCGTTTTTTGGAGGATAAGACCAGCTTTATTCAATTCAATGGAATAGTTGCTGTGAGCTTTACTTTTGGAGAAAACAGTAAGTAAAGGTGCCAGCATGATAAAAACTGCAGCATCGATCATCTCAAAAATTGCTAAAAATCGAAACCGAAACCAATTATGGAAAACTTCACATAGAAAGAAAGCAGAAATTCTGTAAAGTGAAAGGAGATATAGATAAAAGTCAAGGATAACAGGGTTGAGAATCATGAAGAAGATTTCTGGACCCAGCTAACATAAATTCGCTCAGAACTGCAACAAAACCCTGTCTGAAACTAAGCTGTGACGTAACGCTCTCCGACACACTCGTCACCCCTGTTTATAAATGTGACCGTGTGGCCAGAAAGGTGTAATTTTAGACTGAGTAATTTTTGTCGATCTAGTCTACGGTGTATATTTGTGCTCATGTTGGCATTCTCACACGGGAATGGGCGATCTAAACGAAACACACCTTTGCCATCTGAAAGGAAGACAAATGTGTGAGACGCAGAAGAAGTAATGAGAGACGACCCTTGGTTTTAGACATCTCGGCGCTGTCTGACACCAGAGGAACACACCTTGTTGAGCACAAAACCGTGAGAGGTGTGACTCCAGGCAAGAGATATCGCGGGAATGTAACCACTAGTGGGCAGACCTTGAATTGTGTACGTTTAGGAAGATAATCTTTACTAAATTGTGATCTCATGTCATCCAAACTGAGCATATGACTCCTGATTTGCTCCCTAGAGGGATGGGCGGAGCTTTGCCTGACATTTTGACGTGGCTATCATAAGGTACCGGGGAGTATAGGTAAGATTTAAACTAAAAGAGTTGAAGGCTTCAGTCAGAGCTGAGAAGTAGCCAGATCGTCTTCTTGTGCAAAACGCGCCCTCGTACGATAACCAAGTGAGGTTCGGGCTGTTGCATAGTTGCGTCTGTGCTAAGAGAGCTAACGACATTGAGGTATGCTTACCTATGAGAACATTTTATAATACTTAACATAAAGTAATATTAGACGTTTCAGGTTTAGAAGTTAATGCTTTTTAGCGTTTGTCTACCTATAGTTTGATACAAGCTGATTTGCGATGTATGTGTTGTCTAGTGTAATTTCACGTATATCTCATCGCTATTTTCAACCGTGAGACTGTGTGTTAAATGTGTAAAGTACTAAGTGATTTTATTAGAGGAATTCTAGTGCCGCATTGCGCTGTATACAAGTGTGTACGTATTACCATTATTATTATTTGTGTAGTGTTAAGTAATAGTTATACTGCATTCTTGTGAGCCATAAGTGTGGTTAATTTTACATCAGTGATTTTTGTGAGAAACTCCGCCTATGCCGGTCCCAAGCCCGGATGAAAAAGGAGGAGGGCGGCCTGCATGGAGGCCGTAAGGAGGCAGCCCCTCCACCATGCAAAGGCACAACAGGCCAATCACCTGTTTGCTTTAAACTATGATTACGAGCAATATAAGAGAGAAAACCGGACTGATTCTAAAGGCGACGAACTGGAACGGACTACGGACTACGACTTATGGAACTTGGAACACAAGAAGTATAAATGGAAAAGAAGAAGAGCTGATGGAAGAGATGAGGAAAGCAAAATTAGAAATCCTGGCTATTACCGAAACAAAGAAAAAGGGACAAGGAGTCATGGATCTCGATGGTAACACGCTGTTATACAGTGGTGTACCCACATTTGAAAGAGCTAAAGGGGGCGTGGGTTGCATTGTGGCCAAAAACCAGAAAGATAGTATCAAGGGATGGAACTTTGTCTCGGAGCGCATTATGGTTGTAAAACTAAAAGAAGGAGAAACCATAGTCAACCTGGTCATAGTGTATGGGCCAAATGAGGATGAGAGAGCAGAGGTCAAGGAGGAATTCTTCGAGCTGCTTCAAAGGACAGTGGATGACTGCCTAGATGAAGTTATCATGCTCGGAGATTTTAATGCCAGAGTTGGAAATGACCATGCTAGATGGGGTGGAGTTATCGGAAGATATGGAGAAGATACTCTCAATGACAATGGAAAGCGACTCCTTAGATTCTGCAGTGAGCAGAATCTGATCATCACAAACACAAAGTTCCCCCATAAGCGCATACATGCATACACTAGATGTGAACCAACCAAGAATGAGAAGTCAGTGATCGACTATGCCATTGTTAGGAGAAGCTCATTCAAATATGTCCGGGATGCTAGAGTCTGGAGGGGGCCAGAGATTGGAAGTGATCACTACCTGCTAACAATCAAAAGAACAACTGAAAGAGTTGCTCAGCCTAGGAACTGCCCAACATCACGCAAGAAACCAAGTAAACGAGCGGGAGAAATGAGCATTAGGACCTACAAGCTGAAAGAGCCAGAAATTAAGACCAGATATCAGGGGCTTATTGCTGCAGCGGTGAGCAACACAGAAGAACGACCTGATGTCTTGGAAACCCTCTGGAATAAATTCAAGGATATCATAAAGACAGCTGCAGCAGAAGCATGTGGTGAAGTCCGACTTGGGAACAAGAGAAAGAGGACACCTTGGTGGACAGAGGAAGTCAAAGAGAAAATAAGAGAGAAGAAAATGGCATGGAAACAATACTTAGGAGCTAAAAACACAACAGGACAGATGGAAAAATATAGAGAATATGTGACAGAACAGAAGCAAAGAACAAAGTGCTAGCAGCAAAACAGAAGTCCTGGGAAGAATTTGGAGAAAAGCTAGAAAAAGATTCACAAGAAAACCAGAAATTGTTCTATAAGACCCTAAAGAACATGAGAAAGGAAAAACAATGCCCTCTCAAATTTATAAAGGACAAGCAAGGCAAATTGCTTACTGCCCCGAAGGAAGTAATGGAAAGATGGAAAGAATATTTCTCAGAACTCCTGGATGGTGAGCATGGTGAAGCATCAGAAATGATAACCACTAGCACAGAAGAGAAAACCAATGATGGTGAAGATGACATAAAGATGGAAGAACTGAAGGCAGCACTGGAGAAAATCAAGATGGGCAAAGCAGCAGGACATGATGGTATAACATCAGAAATGGTTAAGTACATGGGAGCATCAGGCGACCTATTACTCTTAAGGGTTCTACAGGCAGCGTGGTACAACAAGACCATACCAAAGGATTGGGAGATTGCCATCATAACACCAATTTTCAAAAAGGGTGACAATCGACAGTGTGGAAACCATAGAGGCATATCCCTTCTCAGTGTCCCTGGTAAAATCTACTCTAGAATCCTAGAGTAGAGACTCCGACGCCTAGGTGAGCCACAACTGGATGAGGTCCAGTGCGGATTCCGAGCGAACCGAAGTACTCAAGACCTAATCTTCACACTCAGACAGCTAAGTGAAAAGGCCCTTGAGTATAAGAGTGAGATCCATCTTTGTTTCATGGATCTGGAAAAGGCGTTTGACAGGGTCCCCTGGAGCAAACTTTGGGATTGTTTGGCAAGGAAGAACATTCCAGCACCTCCGATTCATGCTATACAGAGCTTCTACAAGTCTTGCAGAAATTATGTGAGGACAGCAAACCATAAGTCAGAAGAGTTCAGGACCACCACTGGTGTAAGACAAGGTGATATCCTGTCACCTTACCTTTTCATACTCCTCATGGACGATGTCATTAAGGCATGTAAGGAGAGAACAAGAAAGTATTCAGTGGGGTACTGGAAGATGAGACAGGTCTGTATTTCGGAGCTGGCATTTGCTGATGATGTTGCCCTGATTGCTAAATCAGAGGCACATCTCCAATTCAACCTGCAAGTCTGGAAGGAAGAGCTGGAGAGGAGAGGGATGGTCATAAGCAGCTCTAAAACAAAATCCATGGTGATATCACGAGAAGAAAGAAGACATCAGATTAAGCTGGGAGAACAGGTCCTGGAGCAGGTAGACCACTTTAAATACCTCGGAGCTATTATTGACCGAAAGGGAGGCATCAAAGAAGAGCTGGCCACTCGAAAAGCAGCAGCTGGGAGACTTTTTCAGGCCATAAATCGAGGATTCCTCAGCAAGAGAGAGGTTGGTAAGAAAACGAAGATGGCTGTATACCGCTCCACCTATGTCCCAGTTTTGACATATGAATGCGAGTCATGGGCAATGACTACAACCCACAAAAGCCAGATCCAAACCTCAGAAATGAGGTATCTGAGGAAGGTGGTTGAAGTAACAAGAAGAGACATGGTATGCAACCAGACGATACGTCAAGGCCTTAAATCCCACCCCCTGCAGACCCAAGTAGAACAGTCCCAACTAAGATGGTTTGGCCATGTCTGCAGAATGGGAGAAGATCGGCTACCACGACAAGCATGGGAAACAAAGAGCCAAGGATCCAGACCCCCAGACGACCCAGACCCAGAGTCCGCTGGGAGGACAACATTAGACAATCTTTGAAGGACCGAGGACTAGAATGGAACCAGGCCAGGAGGAAGACAGCCGATAGGATAGTCTGGAGCTCTCTCTTCCAAACCTCTACACCTCATGGTAGAAGGGGAACGACTAAGTAAGTAAGTAAGATTTTTGTGAGAGAAAGATTAGCGTACCCCCTAGCTCCGTGAGTAGCCTATGCCTATTACGTTTAGTATAGAGCTGTAAGAATATAGTATATATATATATTTATATCTGCTTGTTCTTTAGAGCAACTAGGCCTCTAAGATACTGATCAAATGTGGCCATTTAGACCAGTGAGTTGTGTATAATATTTCATCATAGATAGAAGTGCTTTATTTAAGTTTTCTCTCGCGTGATGATGTAGTTAGTATTTAGTATGAGTATGAAGGCATTATTGTTGACTTAAATATGTTTATTGTATGATTACACATATACACCTGCATGAACACACACAACACACACGGTCATTTAAGCGCATCTACCAGCATATTTTCACACATGTGTATGTATTATTACATAGATGAAGTTTGTCCATTAGAACAATGCTAGTTTATTTTGTTTCATTTTATTTCAGAGAGTCCAGCAGTCTGTGCTGGGTTATATGGTGTTACGTAGAGAATACCTAAATAGCTTGGTTATATGGTGTTGTATAGAAATTACCTACACAGTAAACTTGTGGACAACATTGTATGATTCATATGCTACCTGATAGGGTTTCGTTAATAAAAGTGGGACTCCTGTCATCAAGAGTTTTTCTGTGGCTGCGGGACGCGTGTGAAAGTAGGCCAGAAAGAGTGACGACAACATTACACACGAACCCCACCCGTACTACCATTTTTCTTCACACATCGTCTTCGCACTGTCACATAAAGGCTAAGCAGCGGACTATTCAAATTACATACACAGCATAAATCAGAAAGACTGAATGAGAGAGACGCTCGTCAAGGCTGAAACCTTTAACATCTGTTTGCCGTGCAGCGCTATCTCACCAAATTGAGTCTATTCTGGACTTTACATCTATCTTAAGAGGGTATGTAAATTTATGTTTATTAATTTGTTTTATTGCAGCTTATTTTAATAGAATTGTATCAGGATCAGACCAGAGGACTGAACTGAAATTTAGTTGGGAATGTGTAAAAGAATTTGATGACTACCAACGATTATCAGGATTGTCAATTGGAGAATAAATTAAAAGCTATTATATTGGAATAATGGACTTGGCACTCCATAATGTGAAAGGAGAAGGCAGCATCATATTTATTTATAAAATGTATTATACTTTTATTCATGTATTAAATATTTTTTTTTAATGTTCTGCAGATAGACACCTGTCGTCTCGCTATTCCTAATCGGAACTGATTCATGTATCATTCATATACATGCAAACATCATTCATGAACATATAGGCTTGCGGGCCCCACAACCAAAGGCTAGCCACATGTCTAATATTGTGCTCAGGTTCATATGTGTCATCATACATTAGAGGTCTCGAATCCAGATCAATAAGTGCTTCCTGAACCAACACAGGAGCCTCAGATATTGTCAACTGGAGTTCAGCCCTAGTCCCCATCAGTGTTTGGTGGTCTAGAGCAAGACCTTTAACCAATATTGCGGTGTATTCTCATTGACGACAGGCACAGACTTTAAGGATAAGTAATATGTGTAGCCAAATTCCTGCAACCAGTGTGAACAGTCAAAGCCAAGTGACTATCGTGTTATGATGATAGAACAGTTTTGATAAATAGACCAATCAAGAGACTAGTGACAAAGGAACATTGGACGAACTTTTTTAAGTTAAAATGAAGATCCCAGAAAGGACTTCTTAATTAGATATATATTATAACTCAACTATCATTCAAATTTTGTAATACATTTTTTTCATTCAATTTCATCATTTCACCATTCATAACTGCACAAGAAGAACAAAAGATAGATGTAAATAATAAATGATTCATTAATTGTAATGTTCTGACTTATTAATTTTATATTGTTGAACTTTAGAGTTTTATTGAATTCTTTGATTATCATAGGTAGTTACATAGCGGAGGTGGCACCTTAGGCTCTAACTTATATCTAATCACTATCTAAAGTAGAGACCTTCACAGCCGTGACTATCCTGTGATACCAGTGCTCTTCTCTAACACTGGGACTACACTCTTATCAGACAGAATTCTATTTCTGTTCTTTCAGTAGCTACTACTGTGACGGTATCGCCTCCCCTGCTTTGCAGTAGTGGTCCAACAGTGGCCAAAACTCAAGAGTTCTAATATGGGCCTTCAACAGTGTCTACCTTCACACAAGATTACTCTTGGCAGAGATGTAGATAGAAGGATAATGAGACTTCTATCCCTAGGGAGTGTTCACAGGATATTCAGATAAGCGAAAACAATGCTGCTTTGGCTGAGCACGTTAATTCTAGAATCTGCCGACAACTTTCGTGAAGAATTAAGCAATGATTAATTTTAGCTCATTTAAGCCCCCACCTCTGATTTACTCATTGGAATTCTTATTATTCTGGTATAACTCTGTTTAGAGTGTGTGTAGTAAATTGACCGAGACAAACATGCAGTACATTTAAAAGGATTAAATCGAAGTTAAGTTTGTAAAATTACAAATAACACAATTTTAATCACTTAAGTTTTAACAGTTTGAAAATAATTTGAATAGTTATGGATCAAGAAAAAGTTATCATCACGGTCGTGATGTGATGTAAATTTTTACAAGAAGTTCAAGTGGCAGCATTTACATTGAACTTAGCTGCCAATGACGGTTCTGCTCCTTCTGATGGGTTGGTTCTATTTACACTGTTCCCATTCGTCGCTGGTAAAGGCTGTAGGGTGTAGCTCGTTTCCCTGAAATGTCAGGGAGAGTCTACGAAAGTTGGTCCCTCGTCTTAAAGTGTAGGCCACTTGTCCCTTCTTGTTCCAGAGATAGTACTTTCTGCTGGTACCACCAATAACTATGATAAAGAATAGAAACGAAACACTTTCCTGAGTATTGTGTTTTCCGACACATAGTTAAGTGCCCCCCTCTTCTATTCCATCATCCCATTTAACTCAGAATTTACCCTCAATGAGAATTAAATGTAATCCCTCAGGATAAAACTTTCTTTACATTTAAATTGAATAGCTTTTAGTTACTTTACATTTAAATGAAAAGGTTAATAGTACAGATAAAATATGTTTACATTTACATTTCCACTGATTGAAAAGTGTTCATAATATAAATTGAACATGTTTTCATTTATGTTTACACTGATTTGAAAAGTTTGAAAACTTCCATTAATTTTAAAGTAAATATGTTAACATCGACATTTACACTGGTTTGAAACTAAGTATTATAATTAAAATGTACATCATTTCTTTCATCTTTCCCTCCCTGCTCCATATGAAACTTGGGACTTACGTATGCTTTTTAGCTCTCTTTAAGAGACTAGCAATAAAGCAGTCACCAGTCTGTGCAGTGGTGGTTCAAGAATCATCATTCTATGCACTGAGATTACCAGCTTCAAATGACTGGGACATCCACTAACGATTTTCACATATTAATATTCACATGGTAATATATACATATTAGTTCACATGTTAGTAATGAAAATACAGAATGTAAAATGATAACTTATGCCAATCCTGGCTCACAGACTTTTTGCTCAGATGAATGAAGTAAGGCACTAGCCGATGCCTTTTTTCACGTGTACTTGGGGTCATTAATTCTAACTTTAATTCCCTCTCTGACTCTGTGTTCAGTTTCCTCAGATATTCCGGTTTTTCTTATTTAAAATGATAAGAGATTTCCTGGGCTATTTTGTTAGTCTTGACAGATTCTCCAATAAAAGGTGTCCTGTCTGATAAAATGGAATTCTGAATTCTAGGCTTCACTCTGGCAAGGTCTGGTTGTGTCGTCTTGGCAAGCGATCTTCACAGTAAATTTGACTGATTGAAGCATCAGGTTATATTCACTGTCCTCCCCCGCTTTGTTTATTATGGAGCTAAGTAAAAGCTCCAATCATTTCAAACATGCTGGTTGGGAGGGGAGGGGGGCACATTTCAAAATATTCCTGACATGGAAAAATTTTGAACGTAATGTAAAGGTCACACTTTCTATATATGGCAATCGTGACATTCAAATATTCTCGTCAATGATTACATATAACTTCTTACATCTACCCGAAAATATTACAACATTTTCGCTCACATGTGTCTCTCATCCCACTAGGTCGATACTTGACCGGCGCTCCTTGTGCAAACACAAACTCCTTTTTGACCATCTGTGCTGTGTCTTATCACGACAATAATTAGTCGGTCACACGAGCCATATCAGCGCTAAGTAAACTCGCTTGGCCATTTACGTGCGAAAACAGTCGCACCCTTATGGTACAATAGAATTTCTGTCGGTCAACCTTGCATCACCGTCTACTCTATCCGCGGGGACAGACAGGTAAACGCACAGACATGACGACTATCGCACAGACATGACGATTATCGCTGAGAGGAGTGTACAAATATTTTAAAATGAGAAAATATCCGCTACACAGCAGAAAGAAATGGTGCTACTATTGAAAAGCACTCAATTAAATCAGAACAACAAATGAACTGAGTACTGCCGTAGTGAAACAAAGATCGAGAGGGGTCGCCCCATTCTGTCACAACTACTGACACTACACTCATAAAAACCGTTCGCTACAACAACCGAATTAGGAGAACCATTCAAGGATTGAAATCAGAGACATAATCGCCCAGTCCTGTGAGGCAGCACATTATGATGGTCATAACTGTTACCCAGGAGCCCATGTTAGCAGCGTCCATTTTTCAATCAGCCTTATCCCACTCCACACTTCTCAACCATCTATCCCAGCCTTTCTCAACATTTTTATCTCGCAGGAACCCTTCAAATAATTTTCAGGTCTCATGGAACCCCTGTTTAAAAATTATTATATCTACAGCTCATAGTACTTTAGGGTGATCGGTAAGGTGTAAATTAATAATTCAATAAAAATTGTCAGTGCTCTTTTGAACAGAGAATGATTTTTTCTGTGGATCTGTTTATTGGCCAACTTATTTATTAGCCTACTATTTTTGTGTGGTTAACCCCTCCCCACAAACGAAATCAACTCTAATGCAAGGCAGCAAAGTAGGAAGAAGAAATTTCAGTTTTTTCTTTTTTAAATTTCCTACTTAATTTTTTGAATAGCTGACACAGTTTGTGAAGTGTTACTCTAATGTCATTCAGGTCGGCATTATTTTGATTCTTCAGCGTTGCAACTGCTGACAGCCTAATTGTCTCTGATCTTTCTTCTGTCATTAGGAGTTCTGCGGCAGTTTTTAAGGCCTCTGCCTCTGCTGTGAAGTTACTTGAGAATGTTCCTGTTGCGAATGACAGCTGTTTTGTGTGCCATTGCTTAAGCTCAGAAAGACTCCTCCCCCCGCATTTTCTGTTGCATATCCATCTGTGTATGCATGGATTCAGGTGTTTCTTGGGTAATGTTTCTCTATGTATTTTGCAAGTTTTTTTTTTCATAATTGTCATTCTCTGCCTTGCTCTCGTCCTGTTTCTTTCAATCTGGGGTTTCAAGCGGCGATCAAACGTAAAGCCTAGGTAGTTTAGGTTTTCATCCAGATGTAGATTTTTCCCATTTAGCACTAATTTGGAGCTCTGTGATTTATTTGAGAGGGAAAACACTGTGTATGTTGTTTCACTTCATTTATCTAGCCATGCTTTGACCCACTCCTCCAAAGATGTGAGGGACTGCTGAATCTGAATGCTTGCCGTAGTGATATATTCTTCTGAGATTCACAGGGCCAAGTCGTCTGCAAATGAGGCATTGTGGGTTCTTCTTGTAATACTCTCTGACGTCGCATTTATGAACACAAGGAACAACGTATGCGACAGGACTCCCTCTTTGGGAACACCCTGCTCCAATATCATCTACCCACTGGTCTGTCCTTGTAACTGTACTCTGGCAGGTGTATTCTCAAGGTAGTGGCGGATCAATCTGTACATTATCACACACACTTCATTTCTTTGCAGCTTGACTTTCAGTATAAATTATTACTAATTTTTCTACAATTTACTAATTTTCTTTTCCCTTCGCAAATTTATTAGGAACATTATATAATATTAAATTCAACAGGTATGAATTATAAATCCATACAGGAATGAAATTATGGAGTTCTGGTAAGTACCCTAAAGGTTACGAACGTAGTTTGCAAGTGCGTGGCGGGACAATGAAAAAAAAATAAAGGGAATCGAGATACAACAATGAGACAAAAGATGTCGCCAGGCAGGCGACACAAAGGGACTTCATTTGAGCCACAAAAACAGAGGACTCTGTGACAAGAGGCAGATAATTTCTGTAGAGAGCGACCAATCCTAAATAAAAAATGTGATGCTATAATACAAAATACGTATGAATTTTTAAATCAAATTTTCTCTCTTTGTAGTTGTGCCTTACTTTTATGTAATTATATTATAAATATTTTTTTTTTTTAAATAATAAAGTGTAAATTTTTGAGTCACTGTATAATAAAACTATCAAGCTGTCACATTTTTTCGAAATTCTTTATTGTTTTTTTTAATTGTCTACAGATATGTGTAAATAGGAAGCGCGGAAGGGATAGGGGGGGGGAGGGGGGGGGGGGGAGGAGGAGAAGAGCCTTATCATTCTGATGTATCACCCATCTCTTGGTCTATTCCTAGATCTGCCAGTGCTGTGAACAGGTTAAGCTCTGGGGAAAACTCTTCCAATAATGCTCCGTGATTATTGGTAAAACCGTACTTACTTCTGACAAGTGTGTCGTTATATTTCTGGATTGCCTATGCATCACAATTCTGGGGCTGTGCCCTCTGACTCCGTCCCTTCCTCCACTAATTCGTCGTCCATCTTGCCCTATGACATCTGCATGCTCGCATGCAATTTCGGTGCCCGCCAATCGCTAAACATGGATGGGCTCTCATAAACAACTCTTTGCCTCCTTGCTGGGTGTTGGGCGACTAAACAAACCGAGGTTTGGGATTGGTCGCTCGATATAGAAATTATTTGCCCCTTGTCACAAAGTCCTCTGTTGTGATATATCGTCGCCGTCTTTTGTTACATTGTTGCCTGGTGCGCGAGTGTCTTCCTCTGATCTTGTCTTCCATTGTCCCGCCACTTAGACAACATCTAAGCTTCTATGCCACTCTCAAACAGTCTAACATCTGGTAATAAACATTCCTGTGCATGTCGCGAATCCTTTGTTGATGACCACATGTGGTTGGCCTGTCATTGTTTCCAAGTGTGGTTAAACTTGCTTTGTTTAAACAGGGGATTAGGTTCTCAAACGAAGACTTTCTATTGCCAAGGTGGCTGTCTACTGTGACAAACAATAATTTGTCTAATGAGCCAGGTGTGTCCCAAAAGATAACATAAGGTTGGGACATATCAAAGGTGATTAAAGTTACACTTAAGTAAAAAGCCGTTATTGGGAAAGATTACTTTAACAATGATGACAACGCAAAAACAAGAGAGACATGAAATAAGAACGATGATGAAAAAGGTAAAATACGAAAAAGATAGGAACACTTTATCACAGTTATATAATTCACCATCACCACCCTTCAGCTCCCCAAAGAGGCACAGGCCTTCAACAAACTTATGCTAAGCCTTCCAGTCCGATTTTTGTCAAGTGTATGGGACAGCCTTTCTCAACCTGGAGGAACCCTTGAAATATTTATCGTTCTTATTGAACCCATGCATAAAAATTATTACATCTACAGCTCAAGGTATGTTAGCATGATCAGTGAGTTGTAAATATTATCCTATATATAAAATACCAGCTTTTTCTGTCGGTGCATAACGCTAAGGGATGCAACTGTGGTTGAAAGTTAGACATTAGTTGCATTGTTTCCCTTATATGTACTCTCCCGAAAATAACACTCGACAAAGAAAAGTGCGCAAATGACGGTGTGCATGAACAGTTTGATTATACTGTATGGACAGAAGTCAACAACACAACTGATAAACAGTACATGAACTGGAGACAGGAAGATGCGGAGATCCATGATTTAAGTAGTACCAGCTTAAAACAATAGAAAATCAAGATGCTCTTCTGTCATGTTCAGACTTTTAACATCTGATGTAAAACAAATATTTTGGTTTTTTTAAAAATACTTTTGAATAAGTAAAATTGCCGTTGAATTTAATTCCCGTCTTGTGACGGGCTTTTACACTATTAATCCAATAATAACTGTCAATGCTCTTTTCAGTAGAGAATGATTTTTCCTGTGGATCTGTTTATTTTGCCAACCTATTAGCCTAATCCTGTAGTGTGTTTCTCCCTCCCCATAAAGGAAATCAACTC